>RDPX01000118.1:842938-873194 GCA_003991215.1 Morbakka virulenta | reverse complement strand
TGGCGACCAGTGGGCCCATCCATCCTTTAAGTAGAATGCGCCTGCTGATTACCACTGGATAATACTCCGTCAGATCTCCCCATATACCCCAACCCCGTCCGTTTCTTGTTTCATGCAAATAAAACGTACTAGGTTCAAAATAGATTACACATAAGGATAATAGATTACATTCAGGATATGAAAACAAAGAAGCTGGAATTTAGGAGAAAGCTCTATGTAATATTCTACTTGACAACAAGAGATGCTAAATGTTCCAGTATCTCCATTAAAAATTTACTGTTTAATGTTAACTAGGGCGTCATTATTTCACTGTAAACCATAACAAGCCATTCTTTTGGGGAGGTAGATTTCACCTTGAGATCGCGACCTCATAATTGCTATGGAACTGTATTAATCACTAAGCCATGACTCTTCTTGCCTAACGTAATCTTTAAAATAGTACAAACGTCACTTTCGCATTTCTTTGTAAGATAAAGCCAGAGAAATCAATATAAAATTAACCACAAAGCTTCGGCCTTGAAATATTAGGCAGAATCATTCTGCACCTGGAATTACTCAATAGGGTTAAATTGACGAAAAATGTTGCTTGGAGGACTCCATCTGAAAGCAATGTGTGTCAACCTTTTCCTACTCTAAAGTCTTACTTTGCCTTATGTTTGATACTAATTTGGAAGTGGAATGTATTAAAAATGTTTGATAAATTATTTTCAGGTGGATATTTATTTACTTTTCTTTTTTTTTTAACTTTTAGTGCAATATTACTGAAATATTCGTTGACATAGAAGTTGAAAACAAAACGTGTTAAAATCTATTGAGCATTCGTCTCGCAAATTACAGGTCAGCTGCTTGAAGTCTTTTAATCAGTTCATTACTGATGGGTCAACATTCACATCCATACATCAAAATTAAAGAAACATTGAAGTTGATGACTCTTAGTTTCGTGTTTATTGTAATTTTTCGGTTTTTCACTGAGGACGGCATTTGGTTAAATGTTTCATTAGTCCTATAACCTTTAATTGCAGCAAAACAGAATTAAATTTTATAGTACCTGTGTAATCCTGTATCATGCAAGTATTGCATGTCTCCAATATACAATTGTTGCTAGTGTGCACTTAAACATAGTCACAACGATCTTTTATTTTAGGAAAGCAAAGTGCAATACAGGATTTTAAAGTGTTGTATCTCCTAATTTACTAGCCAAATTAAAGTTTATTTCGGGTATAAAAGCTAGAGAAAAATTACACTATATGCTTCTGGTTCCCATTATTATATGTCCTGACTGGACATGTCTCAAACGTCACAGGTACATCGATCCATACTATTGAAATATATTTAATCTCTATTTATTTGAGTTTAAGCAAAGCCTTTGGTGGTAGACGTATGTATGATCATAAACCTATCTTTCAGTTGAAATAAATGATTCCAGATCCTGGAAGGGCAACTCCTTTATTAAGCCGTCATCCTTCATCCTCAGTCATGCTCTCCTCTAGTTTCTGTTACTTTTCTTTGAGTCTTACCTCTTTGTGACTAGTTTTACATCATAAATATTAATTAGTATTTATGCTTCCGATTTACATTAATTTTCCTCAATCCAGCTTTGTTGATCCAGTATGTCACCAGTAGTGTAATACATTAGTTTATATTATGAGTGGCTATTTCCAGTACTGCGACAAAGAAGTGGACTTTAATAAGAACATCATTCCTAAACTATTACAAAGAACTTTACCTACTTCTACATTCTTAAGTTTGAAATTGCTATTAATGTTCTGACGAGAACCAGAGTGGACTTTAATAAGAACAGTAAAGGAAATGGAAAATAGACCTGTCAAACCTCTTTACCAAGGTTTCAGCTAGCTAATCAGAATATATTGATCGAAGAATTAAAAGATATATAAAATAAATAGAGGATTGACTAATTTCATTGTTCTCTTCTATGGGCAAAGCCCAGTCCTATTTTTTTACTTACAAACGTGCTTCTCCTGGAAGTACAGTATTAATTCTGGCCACGAAATGTGTCACCACTTTCATTTCATAAGAGTTTAGTTACATACAATCAATATTTTATTTAAATGGCATGTTTTGGAATGAAATGTATATAGTTTTAATACACGTCCTTCTTTTTTATTGTTTTCTTTTTGTTTTGGGGTAAAAAGCATTAGGACAGGTCTCATTATTTAAAATATATATAATGTTATTACACAGCACACTCACTGACGATGAAGGCTGATTTCTTTTTTTTAATATATAATTTGTTCTCGATGCTTTGGTAAAGTGTGACTGATACCTTATTTTGTCCATAAAAAAGTACGCTTGGAATTTTTGCTGTTAAATTTCTAAACGTCATTTTGAATGTTACTAGTTTCTGACAAAGTCCATGACGATCTAAATGTTACCATCTCATCATTCCAAAATTATTACAAAGAACTTTACCTACTTCTACATTCTTACGTTTGAAATTGCTATTGATGTTCTGACAAGAACCAAAATCACATTTGAAGATTTCATAAAATAAGATACATTATATTTGTTTGAAAAGTACTTGTCGATAAATAACGTGGTTTTCAAAACTAATTTTGCCAAATTAGGGTGTGGTTATGTGTTGGTTATTATGGGGAAAAGGCTGTTTTTGCCCCTACGCTTAGACAAAGAATGATTGTTCGAATAGATCGCGTAGCTCTGTTGTAAAAACTGTATCACCCATATTATTGTATCTATATGTTATTCATTCTGCTTGAGGCGTATTCCTGATGATAATAAGCCTTTTGAATTCACCTTAAGTTCTTTTAATTATGAAAAAAGAGACAGTTTAAACATATTCAAGAAATTTAAGGTACACCTGTGAAGATTCCTTTACGTTAGCTTTTATGAAAACTTTGATACGGATAGTTTTTCCCTGGTAAGAGTTAAAGCAGAATTATTCCAGAGCTAATTTACAGGTAACTAAACTATGTTTCTTAAATTCAAATGGAGGTTTGCATACTACAGTGTAGGTGGGACCTTATGAAAAGAATATATCACAACGAAAGACGTCTGGATTAAAAGACGTAAGATTAACTATGGCCAGAAATCATAGTTGGTTTTTAACTCGCCATGCAATGGTTGTGAAAAATAAAGGTTTTAGAGTCTATGAAAGATCGTATCGTCTAACCTATTACTTCATATCTTTACTTATTGTCCTTAACCTACTTAAGACGTTTCATAAATTATTTTTACAAAACTTCATACATTTCCTCGAGAAAACGAGTTAATATAGTTTAACTAAATGGGGATTGACTTTTAATTCACAGTGAAAGGAGACAAAGGTACAATTTCAACAACGAGAAAGTGTAATACCATTTGGGCCATTTTTAAAGAACCATTTCCAATAGAATGAAATATACGCCAAATGTATGAGTCATGAAAAGGCCTTTAACATATTGAAAGAATTCATGGAAATTGTAGTTACAAACAACACTACAAAATAACCCTTTGGGGGGAAACCAACAAAAATTGTATTTGAATTAAGCAAATATTGTACATACATACTTGTTAACGATCACTAATTTTGGTAGATTAAAAGACTAAAGGGACGCTGAAACCTTTTTTGAGCAGGAGGACTTTCACAATGAAAGACTTCATACATTCTGGTCCTCTAATAAAGTACTGAGCAATAATGTAACCGCTCGAGCTTAAATACAATCCATCTACTAGGAATTTTTTTTCGTTTTGTATTGATTTTCTTCCTCCAACCATTTTTCTCAGTTGGGTACTTTCTGACAACCAGCAGCAGTAAACCAACATCTTTATGGATAAGTTCCTGTTTTCAATTTTGAGATTTGCCTCTTTTGTGTTTTATTTAAAAATTGGTCAGACAGTTCAATTTTGGCTTGATGCCATGTCTGAGTGAGCCACATGATGTCTTGTCCTTATTGTGTTTGTGATTGTTGCTATCAGGTCAGATCTGACATTTCGTGTTGTTATCATTTTCTTGTTGATGTTATAATATTCCTTATTCCATAATATTGTTTTTTTCGTCTTAACGTCATTCCTCTCCTGCAATTGAAGCTCAGACGGTGCCCTTCATAGGGGCTTTGTTTTGGCAGTGAGGAATTTCTTAGCCGGATCCCCTTGCTGACGCCAACCAATGGTTTTTTTCTTTGTAAAGTTCAAAATTCTCCTCGCCCGCTCGGGTAATCGAACCCGGAACCTCTTGGTTACTGTGCAACTGCACTAACAATTAAGCCACGGCTCCTCTTCCTCTTAATACTTTATTACCCTTCACATAAATCAATTGCTTTATTTGGGGGCTGTTTTTTAATGTGTTTTTTTATATTTTTTTTTACTCTTTGCTACTCAAATAGTAATTTTACGTGTTACTTAAACAAATGTCTGATACACATTTGTAGTCTCCAGTTTTGGGAAAGGCTTCTCAATAGAATGTTTTCGAAATTCATGACGTTGAGGTGCTGTGGTGCCAATCTGAATGAGGTGAGTACCAGATCTTGCTCTTTAACGTTGTTATTCCTAATTGCAAGAAACTAAGATTGGCTATTTTGTGATAATTACAGCTTTCCTTCAGGACTCCAGAGCAATTTTGTTTCAATTTTCAGATAATTTGTGAAATGAATACTTCGATTTACAGTTTATGAGTCAAATATATATATATATATGAGTTTAGTACCATTATCTTATGACAAGAAATGATTGTTTCAGGAATATGTTATAAACCAGCAGCAAGGAATGTATGAATAGCGAAGCTTTTTTAAACGAACTGCAATAGGCACCTGGAAATTTTGAAAATAAGTGTTATAATCTTAAATTTTCGTGTTTTTTTAAAGAATTAGTTTGTATTTGGCAATTAAAAGATTATTTTTGACAACATTTTCAATGTTTAGATCCAACGTTTGAAATCCTCATCAAAAGAACATTTATACAGAAAATTGTAATGAAAATAAAATTTAATAAATTTATCATGTTCAATAGATCTCATTAAGAAAATACCATGTCCAAATTTTTCTTTTTATCTCAATACTTTATATTTATCTCTATTTTTTTCTAGTTTGTCATTGAGGAGGGCTAATAAACGTCGCCATAGATTTCCATAGAAAGTACACAGATGTTAAAGGTTGTCTTACCTACTATTGATAGTACAATAGTACAAGAGGAAATTTTGGAATTAGATCAAATTAACCTGTCATAATTCCAAATAATAAAACCGTGGGTGCACATGTAATGGGAATTGACGTCATCACGTCAGAAATCACTTAAACGGGGTTTATGAGTAAGTACTGCTGGTTTGGTAGAAAATAAGGCACTAATCGGAATCTTTGTTTAAACATAGAAGCAGATTAGTATTAATTGATAAATTTTTCACTTGTTTCTCTGGAATCCTGCTGATGCACCTGATTTTACATTTACTCATTGTTTATGATGAGTAAAATATTAATGACAGAACAAGAAAAGAAGGTAGGTGGCTGACACACGTATTTCATTTTGCCCTAGTATGAGTTTGTTCGAATTCGCACAAAAACTACATTAAGATAAGCTTTTGTTTCCACTTCGAACGTAAGTGAGAAACAGGCTACTAGATGTAGTTTCCTGTTAGATATTTCAGTTACAGATACCTATTAAATACATTTGAAAACAACTTTTACAAGATTTCCCATGTTTATTAAATCAATGTGGAAATTTGGCCTAATAAATCTTAAGCCATAAATTAAGACCAAGTTTATTAATAACAGTATCGATTATTTGCCTTGAAAACAACAATATGCAATCGATGACTTCTTGTGGCTGTTGTAAGTACTGTATAAAAAATTGAAAACCAAGGCTGTATTCATTTAGGAATTAATCTTAGGTATTCTCGTGAGCATTTCAGTCAGGTTACTTTTGATACAGTGAAGAGGTAACATTTCTTCCTGTCACGAAGAAACCCGAATTACACCGGAGAGGCCTGGGGCAAGCATCAAATGCACTGTTTACTTTCGTTGTTATTCAACAGTTTCTGTCGTATAGTGCCATTTACTCCAAGATATTTAATTGTTAACGAAATAGTACGAATATTTTATGTTTCTGAATGATCTCACTATTAACATACCTGCATTTACAACCACAAAAATTTTGTATTTGGCATTTGTAGACTGTTTGAAAGAGGGATTTTTCAAAAGAGATTATTTATTTAATCGTCTTAGTTGAGTTTCGTTTCTTTTGTTATACTTGTCTTAGGAAGGATGTTTGTTTTGATAGCGTCACTAACAAAAAGCATCACTAGAAACAAACTTGTGACCAAATAAAGTGCAGTTCATCAAGTCAGCTTTTATTATTCTCACCAGAACCATGCTTCTTAAAACCAGTGGCTCATTAAAAATTTGACCTCTGATGAAAGTACATTGTTGTCTAACTAAACCATAAAAATGTAATACATTTTCTTGGAAAAAGGAAGTTTTTAGGTTGTTTTACATTCCCCAGTTGAACTTTCAAATGAAATCTCAGGGGTCAATGGAAAATATGGAGAAGTAACCAACAACAAAGAACAGGTGGATATTATCAAAAATCATTTTCAGTCAGTATTTTACAAAGAGGGAGAGGAAGAGATTAACATTAAACCAGCCCCCATGTCTCCTCCTTTTGATACCACAGAAATACAGAAGGCCATTAAATCACTTAAAAACAACAAAAGCCCAGGCATAGACAACTAAAACAGCAAACTAATCAAACATGGACCCAATGAAACCATAACAGGAATAACTGAATTACTAAACAATATAGCAGAAACAGGCAAATATCCNGAACTTTCAAATGAAATCTCAGGGGTCAATGAAAAATATGGAGAAATAACCAACAACAAAGAACAGGTGGATATTATCAAAAATCATTTTCAGTCAGTATTTTACAAAGAGGGAGAGGAAGAGATTAACATTAAACCAGCCCCCATGTCTCCTCCTTTTGATACCACAGAAATACAGAAGGCCATTAAATCACTTAAAAACAACAAAAGCCCAGGCATAGACAACTAAAACAGCAAACTAATCAAACATGGACCCAATGAAACCATAACAGGAATAACTGAATTACTAAACAATATAGCAGAAACAGGCAAATATCCAGATGAAGTAGACCAAGGTATCCTTATTCCATTACCAAAACCTGGAAAACCCCAGGGTCCGCCAGAAAACCTAAGGCCCATCATACTATTATCAACATTGAGAAAAACCCTAGCAATTTGCATTATACGCAGAACTTCAGACAAATTCCAACAAAGATCCCGATCATTCAAGCCGCCTGTCAAACAACAAGATCCACAACAGAACATGTCTTTACCTTCAAATGTCTTGCAGAAAAAGCATTTACATCAAAAGACTACACCACTCATATCCTCATGCTAGACATGTCCAAGGCATTTGACACAGTCAGTAAAAGCACCCTCATGAAAGACCTCGCGGAAATTTTAGATGCAGGAGAGTTACATATGATCGTACTCATGATTAAGGAAGTTCAACTAAAAATAACATGCAAAAATGACTTAAGTGACAAATTTAAGACCAACATTGGTGTGCCACAGGGTGACCGCATGTCCATAGTACTCTTTACTCTAAATTTGGCTGGGGCTCTGAAACCAGTAAAAAATTCTGAAGAACAAGAACATTCTTATGCCAGGATCTGTGAATCTGAAGAAGAGCGTATATCTAGCTACATTAAAGAACATAACTATGCTACACCTAGGGATATATATAAAACTATTGACCAGCAATACACTGACAACATAGGATGGGTTTCAAACGGAGCTCACATAGTGGACAATATAGAAAAGGAAATACCGGATGAAATAAGGAAGAGGAACCTACTTATAAACAAAGGAAAGACCGAGGAATATAAAATCCACAGAGAAGAGACAAGCGAAGAATGGGGAAAATGTAAATGTCTAGGAAGCCTATTAGATACCATAGAATACATCAAAAGAAGGAAAGGTTTAGCCATCAGTACCTATATTAAGTTAGATCATATCTTTAAAAGCAACATAAAACTACATATCAAGACCAGAACCCTAAATGCTTTCTTCATCATTATATTTCTATATAATAATGAATTGTGGACATTTACTAATAAAGGAGAACAACAGATCAATGTTTTTCAGCGGACATTACTTAGGAAGCTCATTAACATAAAATGGCCCAAACCCATCAGCAACAAAGACCTCTATGAACCTACAAACACAAATAAATGGAATTCCCAAATCAAGAGAAGGAGATTAAGATGGATTGGCCATGTATTACGTATGCCAGAAGAAACACCAGCCAAACTTGCGCTCAGAGAGTTCTTGCGACCAGTCATAAAACCACCAGGCAAAACCAAAACTAACTGGTTCAACTTCATATCACGTGACCAAATAGATTTAGGGATCACTTTTATTGAAGCAGAACAGGTAACTCAGGATAGAGACGACTGAAGAAAACTAACTGCGATGAGAGCCCTGCACACTGTCAACAATGTGAGAAGTACAGAGTCACAATAAGTGACGTGAAGCACAACAGAGAGAGAGAGAGAGAGAGAGAGAGTAATTTAATTATTCAATACTTTTTTATTTATAATTATATTGTATTTTTTCCTATCTTAACTAAAAATTTTCCTAATTGCTTTTGCTAATTAAAAATTTCATATGAGACATTTGAAAAACTATATATCTCGTGGATCCTGGGATGAAGCTTAACTCCTCTAGATGGGAAAGAATTTGTACGATTATTTAATACTGGCTACAAAAACTATTAAGAATATCTTCATTGTAACCACATAACCATATTTATATCAAAAACGTGATACAGACGGTATCTCTAAAGGTCTGTCTACCGACAGTAGAACAACTGTAGTGGCTCGTCGTTGTATTAGTGGTTGTAGTTGTGACTCAGAGCTAACATTAACAACACGCAAGTCATAGGTTATCATTCTAACGTAAAAAACGGCAAAAAAGAATTGTTTCTCTCATCGCTTGTACATTGTGTCCCTCAGAAGGCAACAACATGCATTTCACTGGTATATAAGGTGGCGTTCTTGAACGTGGTTGACAGGTATCACATGGCTAATATTAGATATATTTCTTATGGAAGAGCCTGAAAGAACCATGTGATGATGGGTGTAAACCAGGAGAAACAGATGGTGCTGGAAGAAAATGGTTCGATTTTCACTGTACCTGCAGAACAATAAAAATACTATTTCTAAGAAAACATCTTCAGACTGACTAGAAGGATTGGCCAAAAGCAAGATCCGACCAAATCATAATCAACGATAGATTTACATAAGTGTTGACAGTTCACCGACACATCCCAAGGGTACCGACTTTTTAGGTCATGAACTCCATGAACAAATTCGCGTTAAAAGTATAGGATTGAAATACTAGTAAAAAGGGAGATCATCATGATATATACTTTTTAGGCAACCAACATCAGGTGCAATTTAAAAATCTATTTTCGCCACTCTATACCTTCGAAGTTAAACAGCAGTAGACCACTAAGTGGAAATGTGGAAACAAAATTTTAGTTTTCAATTATTGATAAGAGCAAATTCTTAGAAAATAGTTCGAAACAAATGCAACAAATATGGAAACAGCAAGTGATTATTTACTTTAAAAAACACATTTAAATGCCTTGAAGAAATGACTGTTGGAAATCGGACACTAATTTCAATTAGAGACTTTTGTTTAGTTACGTAACTTTTAGCTTAAGTTTTTCATCATGCAAGAAGGAATGTGACAGAAGAGACGAGTCAGCTCTATTGTACCATGGACATCAGCTGACTGTGACGTCAGTATGACTGAGCATACCATACATAACTTCTAGAACTTCTGTCATATGATATTCTATAATTAGATAAGTTAGGGTATATAAACTGTAATTTTGGACGGAGTAGACTTATTGTAAACCTTTAACAAGTGAACAAGAAATTTACGGGAGTGTGATACTGAATCTAAATAGCAGAGTTATTTTGTCGGTGTTCTAGTCACTACATAACAGAGACTGATTTGTATAGAACGTAACGAATAATGTTCATAACTGTTCACCAGGAATATTACTAAAAAGTAATATGTATAAAGAACTAAGATGTGAAGACAAAACAAGTATATTTTAAAGAAACCTTGAAGCTTCGACAGAAAATACACATTAGCCACATATTACATGGATAGAAGAAACAAAAAGAGAAAAAGGCTATTTTTCCAATATTTAAAAAAAATTATTTTGTTAGTTCTACCTTTATTTTGTGATGGTTTGTAGGTGGGAGATTTTATGGCTGGCGTCGTTTGGGAAAATGATTGATTTAAAACCTCTAAAGTATGTCCATAGAGAGGGGGGTGGGGAGAAAGAGAGAGAGAGAGAGAGAGAGAGAGAGAGAGAGAGAGAGAGAGAGAGAGAGAGAGAGAGAGAGAGAGAGAGAGAGAGAGAGAGAGANTGTTTATGTAAGGATTGTGTTGTGGTGGGTGTTTGTATGTTAATGTGTTATGAAGGTAGGTGAGTGCACATGTGGTGGAGAGAAGGGTGAGAGAGAGAGAGAGAGAGAGAGAGAGAGAGAGAGAGAGAGAGAGAGAGAGAGAGAGAGAGAGATAGAGCACGCATTTATTGTAAGGTGCCAGGTATATATGTAGCTATGACTCCAGTATTCGGTGGATTTTTCATAATTGATATCTACTGTTCTATGAATCGGAAACGTCATGGACTGTTTTGATGGATTCAATATTAAATCAATCCCAGTTGCAATGTATTCTTAAAAGTAGTAATCCAGATGGGGCTAAACTAGAAGTAAATGTATTTCAGAGATGATAAAATTAGAGAAGATATTATGAGACGATTATGTTCAACAATTTCAAACTGGATCAGAGTTGATATTGGATAGCTTAGGTCTCTGTATGGATAACAAATTCAGAAATTAGAATAAGATCAATATAAATTTGTGCCTTGGGTAGAAAACGATCAATTTACCATCGTTGAAATGTACTTTTTTGCAGGTTGATATTTACTACTAACTCTGATAAATGCCTTATGAATGTTCTACAGATTTAGATAACCATTTAAAATTGAGGATTTCCGTCAGTTATCATTCTCGGATAGATTGTTACTTATTGTCAGGAAATCTCAAGAGTGTAAGTATCTTTTCTGTGACAACTGAGTCGCCTGATGGTTGACCAGTGTAACATGAAGAAATACATATATATAAAAGAGATATCTCTTTTATTACGCTCTGCATTTATGTATCGAGCACTCTAATACGGTTAACCGAATCGAACGTACTATATATATATATAGCACTAACGGATCAATGTTTACTCGACTTGTTTATGTGACAATGTTTATGTTTATTTTACCAAAAGCTTCAGTGCATCAAGATTAGTGCGGAATCTTTGTATCGAACAACCAATAAAAAGCTTTTAGAAGTTTCTGCAAGCAGTTCCTATTCAAGATCCTCAATAATTCTTAAACGTTTTCCACCAGACATCAGTGTTTTAACGTTTTGCCCAGGTGCCAGGGGTAGCCTTTCGCAAGCGAAGGCAATGGAAACAACAAAAAAAGCTTTATAGATCTGAGGCGCTGTTAATATGTGCAGTAAAATTTGATAAGGTTCTCCAATGACATTTCGGAAGGCAGATATGTCACCAGAATAACTGAAACCGATAACAGCGGAGAATGTCTTACATAACAACATGACAAATGCAATGAAAAATTTACTCACTGAGCGCAAACACCGCGTAATAGTTTTAAACAGTTTCCAGGCCGATCAAAGTGTAATATTTGTATATACAAATTATATACCGAAATATATATTTGTATATAGATATAAATACCGAAATATATACATGTATATATATATATACATATATAGACATATATAGACATGTATATACATAAATATACATACATATATACATATATAGACATGTATATACATAAATATACATACATATATACATNGGCAGATATGTCACCAGAATAACTGAAACCGATAACAGCGGAGAATGTCTTACATAACAAGATGACAAATGCAATGAAAAATTTACTCACTGAGCGCAAACACCGCGTAATAGTTTTAAACAGTTTTCAGGCCGATCAAAGTGTAATATTTGTATATACAAATTATATACCGAAATATATATTTGTATCTAGATATACATACCGAAATATATACATGTATATACATATATATATACATATATAGACATATATAGACATGTATATACATAAATATATACATATATAGACATATATAGACATGTATATACATAAATATACATACATATATACATATACATTGATTGATAGAGAGAAACTGAGAAAAGCCATCAAAAATGTGATGTACCTTTTGCAGACTTGAACTGTAATTGCCTCTGTCCAATAGTACTACGTAGGTTATATATTTTGAGTAATAGAAGGTGGTGATCTTTTGTCACAGCTGAAAAGCAGCAGCAGAGAAGAAGCATAATAATTTACTTTGATTTTGAGAATAATGATGCACCCTGACTGGTTTGACAAGCCACATGGCAATACAATGTTTTCATAAAAATAATAAATCTGGCTTGGCGCAAAAGGAAGCACACTTCCATGAACGGGCAAAAATTTAGTGAGAAGAATTTCCAATCAGCAGACATTGTTTGGATGAATATTATTGCCTGCTAGTTGATAATGTCTGCTAATAATAGCCTAAACCTTTTTTGCTTCGAAGACCTAAATCCACTTAATTTTTTAAGAAAATATCTGCTCCTATTTGAAGACAAATTGGTAAGGAAACTAACACATTCTACCACAGAAAACTTTAAAAACTTGTGTTTGAGCACTGTACAGAAAAAGCTAACTGAATTACTGAATCAAAGTCATATTTTTGTGCAACTCTCTTTCTTTATTTAACTTGTGATAGCTACTAAAATATTAAAATTGATCTCCTCTTAAACCCTTCTCTAAAAAAACTCTTTTGGGAAAGCTTGATGAAAGAAGAGCTGGTGTAAAGAGAAGTGCTGGCTAATTTGGGTGTGGTTGCTAATAGGTATTCAACTATAAATTGGATCTACACATTTTATACCATCTTCGAAGCCCCTAATCTAGTTTCATTACCCTACTAGGTTACGCTTTGGGATTTGCTTTGTTGTAAATCTTTGATCTAAACTAGTCTTGTACTCAATTCAACAATTAGATATAATAAAGTTTAGTATCAGGACCATTTCTAAAGAATGACAGAATGACAGAATGACAAACCCCTTTTTAAGAAAACCTTTAACAGTTATATAACACAAGCATTCTATTATCTTTGTTAGTTTTTTACCACAGAACTAATAAAGACAGAAGTATAAATGTTGGTAATAGGTTTTAACTCTTTTCTTGGTATTGTTTAAAAGCTAATGTTTTTCCTGATAGGACCTAAATAATTAGAGTTTTTTTAAATCTATAGGAATGTATAATTATTATGGACTATTTTGGCGGCATTCATCCAGGAAATGGTATCATCTGTTTATTGAATCTTTTTATTACCCAAATCGTTATTGCTTGCAGCCTTTTCCTACTATTTTATGTTCTATAAGCTATCAGCCACAAGGATTTGACCAACGCTGCCTTAAAATATGCAGATTAGTTCTCAACATGAAAAGAATTATTGGAAGCCTTTGTGTTTGCTTTTATTAGTATTCTTGTTTGTCTATGTCAATATACATGTATTCTTGAAAATTTCATATTTCCCTAAATATACTTGCTGCAAAATATTTCTTAATTTTTTGTTTAGCTGCATAAGGCAAGTTTTCTTCATTGACCAATGTTTGTTTTGATTTTTAGGGTTTTTTCCAGTTTTTCAGAAAAACATTGATGACAAAATAAAAGGGAAGTGTTTATTAGAAATTGGCTCTTAATTTTTTAGAGTGAAAAGAAAAGTGTAGAGGACGATATTGCGACCTGAACATGATGCAGAGCTTGGAGAATGTTCCACTGGCATGTAGTTTGGGGATGGTGCAAGACGTTGTGGAGAGGAGAATACTTTGATAGCCCCTCGGGTACACAGCCAGCGACATGATCAGAAATGAATATGTGATGACAGCGCTGGGGTTGTTGATAGTCAAAAGAATAGAGTTGGAGACTGAGATGGTACGGATCTGTGATGCGGGGAGAAAAAGATTATATTGGAGGGAATGTTATGAAAATAAGGCTGCCATGCACAAAAAAAGGAGGAGGAAAAAGCGGTAGACAGATAACCTCGGAGTGGATATTACAATAATAGGACTCCAGACTGTAGACGGTCAGTAAGCGCCTTTAGAAGAAGGAGAACTATTCACTGCAGACATTCGCTTTCAGCCTGCGATATTCATGTTTTCCTCCACTGAGGTATTTTTCTTTTCTCAGTATTTACGTGACAGATACAGCTTTATAGGTAGTGGACGTAGATCATTTTGTACTACTGTTCTTTTTTTTTCTTTATTATTGTTATCTGCTGTAGCATGATATCTTAGCAATGTACAATTCAGTAACACCAAGGTTATCTGCAGCTTGTTTGAAATGTTATTCAGCTGCAGCCTTATCAAAGCAAAACACTTCAGTTTTACCAAACTTTCTTCAAATGTGTACATCGTTTTTGCTTTTTGATTTTGAAGAACACAAAAAATATGTCGAAACACACCAAAAGGTACTAAGCATGCAAACTCTAAAACACGGCAACGAATGTGAATTTTCTCACGACTGTTATGTGGTGAACATCGTTTTAGTATCTGTTGATCATGATACATCTATTAGTGTGTTTGTACATAACAAAATTGATAACAATTTCACTACATAGCGGAAAACGAATAAACAATAACAAAAACCGCTTTAAATAATGTTTTTACTTTAATCATAACATTGCATACATTCCTTTACATCCTACAATGTATTACTTCAAAAATTACTGATCTGTTAACAGATACGCCTGGTTTAACTCTCATCTCTATTGATGCCCTTTTGAAAACGCTTTAAAGTTGTGGTTTTTTAACTTTTAACAAAGTTATAAATTTCCCCAAGTGACGTACATGATACATATATGATACATATTTTATATATATATATATATATATATATATATATGTATATATATATGGAGTAAAAAGGGGACTGCATCAATACAACCTCTAAAAATACACCACTCCTTTCTTATGAGGACAATGTTTGGTAGACAATGTCTCCTGTCATTCCATTTAATATAACCTCAATCACCTCAGTTAATCGGCTTGATGATGGTCTGGATCTAGATAGTGGCCTTTTTGACAGTAACCAGCAGACCCTCAGTGGTCAGGTGGTTCACACTTACCTGAAAGTGTAGACTAATTCTTGCTCAGTTATTAAAAGAGTTTCAAACACCATTGGAAAGGCCTTGGACAAGCATCGCACTGGTAACTTCTTTGGCTTTGGTGACTGCAAAGCTTATCAGATGACCTGATTGACTCAAAGTAATGGGATTGATAGACCTAAAGAAGTTACTTAAAACTTCACTCTTGCCCATTACCATTGCCATTACCCTGTTTATTTTACAACAAAGAGTCCTGATTCAAACTCAGGAAAACTGTCTCTTGTAGATCTCTTTTTGACTTCTGTACATAAGCATTGTACAGTTTGATCTTTACCTACTTCGTCTTCTAATCATAGTATTGTCACTGTTGAGGTTAAGTTACCGTAACTGTTTCAAATCTTTTGATAAGCCATGCCATCAAGATTTTCAAATTAGGCCACGCTGGCTGGGATGGATTTTATCGATTTCTTGATGTTTCTTAGGATTCAGTCTTTAGCAATTCAGCTTCTGACGCTGCAACTGAAATCACAGAATGAGTACAAGTTGGTATTAAAACATTTATACCTTGTCGTAGTTACAAAGCCATATACTATTTCCTTCATGGCTCAATGCTCATTGTTCTTCTGTCATTGCTCATCGCAATCATTTCTGTGTCCAGTTTTAACATGATGAAACTGATGGCTCTCGCGTTTCTTTAAGGCCCCCTAATAGTACTTGTATGGGTAATTTTTGGTATTTTGATGCTTTGTTGAGTAAGTTTGAGAATTTATTTCTTTGCAAAGACTTGGAAGTCGAAAAGACTGAAGCATTTACTATAGTGTTTTGAATTCTACCAATTCGGTTATTCCTTCAACCTTAATTGGTGTTGGGGTTTCTCTGTCCTCTAGGAAAAAGGCTGCTTCCTTTCTAGATTGTTTTCCTCCAATTCCTCTCTAAGTGGCACTGGTCTTTCTTTTCCAGAGTTCCCTGTGAAAAGTTATCAAAGTTTTGACTTTGTCATGATTAATCCAAGATTAGTTGCAAATATTGTTCATGGGCTTGATCAGTCTAAAGTTATGGTCAAGATTTGGTTCCGGTAGTTTTCTTGATTAAGTGTACTTCTGGGCTATCTTCCTTGCTGTCTAAACCTTTAAGCCTTTGCCTGTTGAAGTCCTGTTTTTTGCCTCCCTAGAAAGTTTCTAATATTGTTCCTGTTTTCATAGATGCATGTGATCTATCTTACCCCCACAAATGCCACCCTGTAAGTCTTCTTTCTATCGTTAGTAAGGTCTTTGAACGACTTATCAACAATGCATTGATTAAATTTTTGCAGAACGTAGGTCCCCTTTTTGATGTTAAGCACGAGTTTAGAAAACCTCGCTCACTGGTGATCTTTTGGCTGTAATCATGGAAGAGATCTTATTGATTTATGGAAAAGTCTGGTGAATGATGAGCTTTGGTGCTTGATATTTCTAAGACACTTCATAAAGTGTGGCAGGCTGACTTGTTTCATAAGCGTTCTGGTTCTGGTATATTTGGAAGGGTCTTTGGAATCTTTCAGTACTTTATTACAGATATTATAATACGTGACATTAGATGAAATTACAATTGATGAGTATTCCACTAACGGTGGCGTTTCTTAAAGTTCTATTCTTGGCCAAAATCTCTCTCTTCTTTATGTTAATAACCTTTCTGGTAATTTGCTTCAGTTTATCAAGATCTATGCTAATGGCACTACCCTTTATTCTGGAATTGATCACAAGGCAATTCAGCAGGAACAAGTCAAACTTGTGGGAAATTTAGAATGTGACCTTCATGGTGTCAGAGAATGGGGAAGAAAATGACTGGTGTTCTTCAATGCGGCTAAAACGTAACTGATGTCTTTCACTTGAAAGCTGACCTCATTTTTCCTTCCAATATTAAAGAGATATTCTGATATTAACCATGGTGAGGTTGCTTTTCCTCTTCAGAAATGTTCATGAATGAGTATTCTTGGTTTCTCATTCACCCCAAATCTTTCTAGGGATTCCTATATTCAAGCTATTGGCAAGTTTGCTTTTAAGAAGGTAGGTTCTTTGTACCGTGCAAGAAACTACCTTACTCCTGAGGCCACTTTGTAGCTCTAAAAATCTGCTATCCGCCCTTGCATAAAGTAATGTTGTCATATCTGGGCAGGTGCTCCGTCATTTTATCTGGATGTTTTTTATCGTGTTCAGAGTCGTGTTTGTAGTTTGATAGGTCCAACTTTTACTGCTGCTCTTCAACCTTTGTCTCATCGAGAGAATGTGGCTTGTCTTAGTCTCTTCTATAAGTATTATCATGGAACTGTTCTGATGAACATTCTTCATTTGTACTAACTCAGTTTGTTACATCCCGTGTGACTCATTTCTCTAAAAATCTTCATCCTCGTGCAGTTGTTATACCTCGCTGTGATAAGTCTTTCTATGATTGTAGTTTTTACCCCCGGATTGCAGTATGTCTTGGGCTCCTTGAGTTTTGCCTGCTTTTCTCCTTCATTTAACTTGAATGTTTTCAAGCTTAAGGTTAACCCTTATTTCTGGTCTTAAACTTTACCTATTAAAAACATACAGGAAAAAGTAATCAAAGGAAAAGTGATAAATGAGAGCAATGATTGAAATAGTTTTCCATTAGGTGTATTTTCTTCTTCAAGTTTATAAATTCATTGGCACAAAAAACATGGGTTTGGAGAATTACATAACTGAAATTGAGATAAACAGAGCAGTCTTTTCGTCAATGCGGCAATAGAAAGAAAAGCAGACATGTGAAGTTCCAGCTGAAGTGTGCTATGTCAGTGGGGATAAGGGATGAATACTTCATTTCTTTTGTCGCGACAATTCGTTGCTATTGTATTATGGTTGTTCGTATGGAATTGGCAGATCTTGAGCAATATAACTTGGCCAAACGATTTGCCTTTTAACAACTATTCCGTAATGCCCCTTTTGGTGGACACGACCATTTTGTCAAGCCCTGAATCTCGCATTTCTCGAGTGTAGTTTTTCCTGTTATTCCTAGTTATTTCTCTTGAAGTCTGCGATTTACTTCTGTAACTTGCGGAATTGCTTGTTTAGTTCTTGCTATTTTAAAGGTTTTTTCTGTTGATAACTCCTTTTCCTCCTTTAAAAGGATTGGATTGCCGTTGAGAATAAACCAAAATGAAACTATAAATTGATAGAGTGTCCTAAACATAATTATTATTATTCAATCGAGCCAGTAATTTTTTAAGGTGTTTTGAATAAAAATTTACAGATTAGACTGGTCTTTTGAAAGTTAGCCATCGAAACTGAAAAACTTTCTTAGTGACATTTCCAGATTTGTCTACTTGCAGCTGATGACCACGTAACCGGAAGCACTCAATGCAAAAATTACTCCGTGTTTAACACAGCTTTGAATTTGGGGAAGTAGAAATATTAACAAACAATTTCATTCTTCAGATAGTTAAATTCGTCAGTACTATTCTGTTCTATGCAGGCAACCCGAATAAGTAACAAATCGATATATTCTGTTTCCTGTAAGTTTTTAAATGGTATGTTGAAGTGTAGACATCGAAAGCGAAGAAATGTTTTCGTGACATTTGTGAAATTCTTCTTCCAAAGGTAAGTGTTATCATCCAGCCCCACTTTGGCGGTTCCAACACCCCAAAGACAAATGTGAGTACTGTGAGATGTGAACCATTCTATATTAATAATACAGTAACAAACTCACCAGGGCCGAAATATTTAATTGTGTGAGCAGGGGCATAGCGTGGCATTTTGCCCAGGGTATCCAGAGATAAAGAAAATGAAGGATGGGGGACTGGGGGCGAAGCCTTATAGAAAACGTAAGGCAACGCCCTTGTGACCCCCCTCCTTGAATCATACAAATCTACAGTTACAACTTACGATAAGTAAAAAACTACTTTCTGTCATTAAGCGATTCGACACAATGCATGCCTTTTTGCACGGTTGTTTTGGGCTAATTTGCTAGGGCTAATTAGGCTAATTTGCAAGGCATGTTGTTAACACGAGATGAAAAGGACCACTATTTTAATTAAAGGTCTTTGATATTTATAGCCATCAGAGGTTTTGTTTTCTTGTTTATTTCTTGAAAATCTTCATTCAGTGACCACTACCGCTCTTTTTTTATCCTTTAATTCTAAAACATATTTTCTAAACCTGTTTGATTTTGTAACCAAAACAATAATTCTTGGTTGAAAGGCCTTAACAGAATATGGCATACTAGTTTTAATTTANTGTTCTGATGAACATTCTTCATTTGTACTAACTCAGTTTGTTACATCCCGTGTGACTCATTTCTCTAAAAATCTTCATCCTCGTGCAGTTGTTATACCTCGCTGTGATAAGTCTTTCTATGATTGTAGTTTTTACCCCCGGATTGCAGTATGTCTTGGGCTCCTTGAATTTTGCCTGCTTTTCTCCTTCATTTAACTTGAATGTTTTCAAGCTTAAGGTTAACCCTTATTTCTGGTCTTAAACTTTTTCTTCTTCCTTTTTTGTTTCTTTTTTCTGTTGTTTCTTTATAGTTAAATTCACTGAGTGGCATTATGCTCTGGATGGCTCTTACCTATTAAAAACATACAGGAAAAAGTAATCAAAGGAAAAGTGATAAATGAGAGCAATGATTGAAATAGTTTTCCATTAGGTGTATTTTCTTCTTCAAGTTTATAAATTCATTGGCACAAAAAACATGGGTTTGGAGAATTACATAACTGAAATTGAGATAAACAGAGCAGTCTTTTCGTCAATGCGGCAATAGAAAGAAAAGCAGACATGTGAAGTTCCAGCTGAAGTGTGCTATGTCAGTGGGGATAAGGGATGAATACTTCATTTCTTTTGTCGCGAAAATTCGTTGCTATTGTATTATGGTTGTTCGTATGGAATTGGCAGATCTTGAGCAATATAACTTGGCCAAACGATTTGCCTTTTAACAACTATTCCGTAATGCCCCTTTTGGTGGACACGACCATTTTGTCAAGCCCTGAATCTCGCATTTCTCGAGTGTAGTTTTTCCTGTTATTCCTAGTTATTTCTCTTGAAGTCTGCGATTTACTTCTGTAACTTGCGGAATTGCTTGTTTAGTTCTTGCTATTTTAAAGGTTTTTTCTGTTGATAACTCCTTTTCCTCCTTTAAAAGGATTGGATTGCCGTTGAGAATAAACCAAAATGAAACTATAAATTGATAGAGTGTCCTAAACATAATTATTATTATTCAATCGAGCCAGTAATTTTTTAAGGTGTTTTGAATAAAAATTTACAGATTAGACTGGTCTTTTGAAAGTTAGCCATCGAAACTGAAAAACTTTCTTAGTGACATTTCCAGATTTGTCTACTTGCAGCTGATGACCACGTAACCGGAAGCACTCAATGCAAAAATTACTCCGTGTTTAACACAGCTTTGAATTTGGGGAAGTAGAAATATTAACAAACAATTTCATTCTTCAGATAGTTAAATTCGTCAGTACTATTCTGTTCTATGCAGGCAACCCGAATAAGTAACAAATCGATATATTCTGTTTCCTGTAAGTTTTTAAATGGTATGTTGAAGTGTAGACATCGAAAGCGAAGAAATGTTTTCGTGACATTTGTGAAA
Source organism: Morbakka virulenta (assembly GCA_003991215.1). Lineage (NCBI taxonomy): Eukaryota > Metazoa > Cnidaria > Cubozoa > Carybdeida > Carukiidae > Morbakka > Morbakka virulenta. Next base: position 852,356 of record RDPX01000118.1, on the reverse strand, counting down.
TTCTTCTTCCAAAGGTAAGTGTTATCATCCAGCCCCACTTTGGCGGTTCCAATACCCCAAAGACAAATGTGAGTACTGTGAGATGTGAACCATTCTATATTAATAATACAGTAACAAACTCACCAGGGCCGAAATATTTAATTGTGTGAGCAGGGGCATAGCGTGGCATTTTGCCCAGGGTATCCAGAGATAAAGAAAATGAAGGATGGGGGACTGGGGGCGAAGCCTTATAGAAAACGTAAGGCAACGCCCTTGTGACCCCCCCTCCTTGAATCATACAAATCTACAGTTACAACTTACGATAAGTAAAAAACTACTTTCTGTCATTAAGCGATTCGACACAATGCATGCCTTTTTGCACGGTTGTTTTGGGCTAATTTGCTAGGGCTAATTAGGCTAATTTGCAAGGCATGTTGTTAACACGAGATGAAAAGGACCACTATTTTAATTAAAGGTCTTTGATATTTATAGCCATCAGAGGTTTTGTTTTCTTGTTTATTTCTTGAAAATTTTCATTCAGTGACCACTACCGCTCTTTTTTTATCCTTTAATTCTAAAACATATTTTCTAAACCTGTTTGATTTTGTAACCAAAACAATAATTCTTGGTTGAAAGGCCTTAACAGAATATGGCATACTAGTTTTAATTTAAAAAAATTTTAAAGAATAAGCCAGCAAACGAATAGATATTACATTGGTTTAAACTATTTTCTTTTCCAATAAAGGCAAGCATCTATGTTCTGTTTTGTAATCGAGTGACATTAAAATTTAACACAGTATTAATTTAAGATATTGAATAATGGATGCTTATGGTCCAAAAAAATCCCGTCAAAGGGAGTATTTGTTTTGTGATTGTATGTTCCAGGTTTAGTTTCAAAGACAGATTAACAGCCCAAAGCAAATAACGTTCAACAGGTGGCTGTCCAAGATGGCAGCAGTCAAGTGAATACAGGCTAAGGCGAAGTAATATACTGACAGTAGACTAGGCCTTACTGGTACACAGACCAAAACAAAAGCCGAACTGTAAGTTGTGTTGAACATGTCGAAAATCAAACTAAAGCTACTTGATCTATATACAAAACTTTGTCTTCTTCCAATACGAATATGGCAGTAAATAAATAAATTTTTAGGAGAGAGAGCTGCTGTGAGGCTGCGTTGTTCATCTTTGTTTTGGAATGAAAAACGAAGCTCATCACAGAGTTAAGGGGCAAAATAAGGGAAAGCCTGACAGGAGTTCGCCCTCAAGCTTGATATGAAAATACACGCAGAATTTTCTTTTGCGTATTTTGTCATTGTTATTTGGGGATTAATGAGAAACTTATTCATAACATTCTGATTGCTGATTGGCTAAAATAGAGCTCAGGGCACCACTACGTACTATTATCAAGGTAATATTACTTAAATAAAGTGCCTCTGTTTGTCTCTCCAAGTGTTTCATGCGTCTCGGGGTTGCAAAAGGGCTGGAAAGTTATTTGTCGATATCATTCAATTCACTAGCGAGGTACTTGATGATTTCGAAAATAACTAAGGTATGATATTGTTTGGAAAATTAAATTTTGCTAGCTATTATGAAACGTTAGAGTTGGGTATTTATTACTCTTTTCCAGGCACACGCAACAAAGCTTCTGATTTTTTTTTAAATCTCAGGGTATACACTGAATACCTTGACTCTATGCCACTGTACGAGAATCAAAGAGAGTACTCCAAAATATTGGTTAATTTCTTTATACGTTCTCGTATTTGTAAATCGGCCGAGGGAGTTGATCAAGGAGGCAGATTTTTGCAAGATAATCGGTATTACTTTATTAGCAAGAAATAAATAAAATTGTTTTTCTAGAGCCCTGACGAGTAACTTACTTGCCACTATTTGGATGTATTTTTATGATCATCGGCATTACCAGTTTTGACGTCATCCTGTTGCAGTGATTAAGGATTTTAAGAATGCAGCCTTTTGGGGGTGGTCTTAGTTACAACAAATGCATAGGAAAATTGTATAGGCTATTTAAAATGGAGCTTTGGCTCTTAGTAAACTAAGGATATGAACATAATCAGGGATGCTTGGGAACAATTGCTCCCCTTGCTCCCAACAATGTGACTGCTATACATCGAAATCAGGGTCAGGAATATTTAGGATGTCTGACTGAGGATAAGATCCAAAATGTATGTCGACCAGCACTAATGATAAGTCTCCACCCTCTTCGTCTGTATATGTCATCACATCCTATCTACATAATACCAATCATGACCTACATCTGCCTTGTGGTAGCAGCTTTCAGCCAACACAAACATATTCCTTCCACCTCAAAATTTTATTTCACATAACTTGACAGATTTACATCAGTCTTGAATTTGTAATATTTCAAGCTTAACTATGTATAGCTTGACTCTGAAATATCCACAAACAACAGAGTTTTGTTTAAAAATAGAAGAAAGCCAGAAATACCCAATGATGTCAAAGAATTGTGATTATCAAATCTGAAAGGTCAGGAAGCGATGCAGGGTGGGGGAGTGTTCACTGTCATGATGAAGACACGATTTTAATATATAAGTAGTATCAAAGTATTGTTTTCTGGGATTGTAATAGCTATATTACGTATGGAGAAATTTATAGGAAGAGAGTGACAAGATGTCTGTCTGTGAACTGCTGTAAGACAGAGAAAATTACCTATATTACAGTTTATTTTTTTCTGGTAAACTCTATTTCCCAATGCTCTATTTTAGACCATATCTGTCCTTTTTCTTTTCAAGGTCCGGCCTAGCTTCTAAGCTTTGAAATAAAATCTATAGTCTTCTTCATCTTAAACATTCAACCATATGGCAGGTGTTTTACTTCAAAAAAAAAGAGCTTTTTCAAGAATTAAATGCTCGCTGTGGACAGCAGGTTCCCAGATTATCGTGGAAATTGTTCCAACTGTTATATGTGCTAATTCTAATACTTAGTAGAAAATCAATACAAAACAAACCTAATAACAACTATAATCATTTGAAGGTCATGGTCGTTTTACTGATGCCCATATATTTTGGCGCCATGGTCATTGTCTGTATTTCATATGAATAGCCTATTCATTATGGAAGCGTTTAATCTTATCTTTTTCATAACTCGTACTTTATAGTAGTTGGTACTTCTTGCTTGGCGGGCACTAAAAGTATATTGAAGAATAAGTAACAGAGGTGCATGGTATTTACCAGACAGAAGTAATTACTTTATCCTGTTGGTACTTTATCCTGTTGGCCACCAGACTAAAAAAATTAAATTGTTTTAGGTGTTGTTTTACAAAAAGAGTAGAGCGTATCAATTAAAGAAGTACATAAAAAATTTTACTAGCCAGTTTGATTTTTTCCTCTTCACTTTATATTTTGAAAAATGAAAAGAGATGACCTTGCGAAGCTAGTTTCCACAATCTATCTGCATTTCTTGAGGGAGTCTTGCTAACTGTCGTGGAAAATTTATTTCATATAATATTTATTTGTTTGATTATCTATTTTATCTATTACAAAGACATGAAGATACCCCTAAGGTAAATAATATTCTAAATATCAAGGAATGCAGCAACAACAGCATTTGGGATTTCGCAAGGAAACTTAGCTTTTAAAGGAAGTGATATTTAATACATAAACTTTTAAAAATTGGCGATAAGTAAATTTCTTTGACTTGACTGAATACAATTTTATGCGAATTCTCTTTCTTGTCATTAAAACAAAAAAATTTTTGGTGTCCATCTGTCTCCTGTATTCACGAAAAAATTTCCCACACCAATAAAATATGCAAAAAAAATTGGAAAGTGTGATTAAGAATTTTCACTACTAACAACTTTGTTTGTTTCCTAAAGTGACATGTATTTTTGCCTAAAGTTGGATTTTTCCCCCTGATACAAAAAAGGTATCATCGGCATAGATGCCACAGTTAAATTTTCACTGTTCAGTATCATGTATTCTCTTATTTGAAAATATGATATAAATTCCATGAACGGTAGGGTAAACATTGCTTGGCACAATAGAAATATACAGCTTTTTCCCCACTAGTGCTTCAAGACATTACACATTGTTGGTGAGCATCGTCTTTTTGGGCCACACCAAAATTGGAAATATCGTCAAAAAAGATAACATCAGCTCTCAAGGGAACTACAAAAAGGGTAACTGGATTTGTAAAGCAAAAGAAACGAAGCAACCAAGTATACAGTCCCAATATTGAGTCACTATCAAATCGTCAGAAAGAATTGGCTTTCCAAAATGAGTAATTGCAACGACGAAAACACCATTCGAAACCTCTCAAGGGAACTACAAAAAGGGTAATTGGATTTGTAAAGCAAAAGAAACGAAGCAACCAAGTATACCGTCCCAATATTGAGTCACTATCAAATCGTCAGAAAGAATTGGCTTTTCAAAATGAGTAATTGGAACGACGAAAACACCATTCGAAACGTCCTTACTAATAGAAACCGAATCCTCAAAATATCAAAACAGAAATGAAAAAGATCCATAAAAAAGAAGTTGATGACAAAGCGCACCAAATAAACACAGCTTACAACAGCGTACACTTCTTTAAAGCANATTGGCTTTCCAAAATGAGTAATTGAAACGACGAAAACACCAATCGAAACCTCTCAAGGGAACTACAAAAAGGGTAATTGGATTTGTAAAGCAAAAGAAACGAAGCAACCAAGTATACCGTCCCAATATTGAGTCACTATCAAATCGTCAGAAAGAATTGGCTTTTCAAAATGAGTAATTGGAACGACGAAAACACCATTCGAAACGTCCTTACTAATAGAAACCGAATCCTCAAAATATCAAAACAGAAATGAAAAAGATCCATAAAAAAGAAGTTGATGACAAAGCGCACCAAATAAACACAGCTTACAACAGCGTACACTTCTTTAAAGCAATAAAACACCATAGACAAAGCAAGAAAACAGGAATAGGACAGATGTATGATTAAAATGGGAAACCTATCATCGATGAGGGTGACAAATATCCTCGTGCCAAACAAAATTTCGAAACTCAACTCTGTAAACCTTCCACAGAAGTCGAGAGATACTCTGGAGAAACAAGAACGCTAAATGAACCAGTCATAAGAAAAGAAGCTTTGCCCAAAATGGAAAACAATAGCGGGTATGGGGAAGATGGTATTGCAGTTAAACTACTGAAATATGCCTCTCAAAAAACCAAAGATCAATCAGTAAGTCTATCAAGAAAGTTTCGAAGAACATCAAAATGAGTTAAACCCAGGAGAATCCAAATTACTTCCACTACCTGAACCATCGAAACCAGTAAAGAACTTGCGATCCATGCACCTCCTGAGCTCAGTTAGAAAAGTAGTATCCAAAGTCATACTAGCAAGGATAGAAGCAAAAGCCGAAGCTTATTTACCCTTACCCAATCTGCGTACAGACCTGGAAGGTGAGCATACGATGTAGTTTAAGCTTAAAGCTTTATTGCTGGGAAATGCCAAACATACTATAACTCAACATTATTCATTGTAGGGACAGGTATGAGACTTGCATTTGATATTATTGACAGACAGCTCCTCCTGAATATAATGTAAAGATTTGTAAATAAAGATGAGATGGAATGACACGTCTTCTACTTAGTCAAATCTCTATTTCTATTATTTTTGATGATCATAAAGCCGAGACAGTATCAACCTATGTAGGATACTCTCAAGGAGATGCCATCAGCGGTTGTTTCTTTGATATAACTTTGGGGAAGGCATTGAGATCTGTTAGAGAAGAGGTAAATAAACTCAAAGCATCCATTGAATTCATATGCTATAATCACTTCACTCCCATCGGAAATGGAATATGCAGATGACATTGATCTCATTAGAAAAAGTTGGAATGAAAAGGAATTCATCAAAGGAAGTGTGAAAAAACACATTAGCGAAACACAACCCCCTTGTGAATGATGACAAGACTGAGGAGACAACTATTAAAAGAATGAAAATTAAGATGAGCAAGAATGGAGAATTGTCAAAAAGCTTGAGAGTTTACTTGGTGACTGAAGACGCCAAACACAGGTACAACTGTGCAATGTAGCCATGTTATAAATGGACAAACTATGGTTTAGGAAAGATGACTCAATCCAGCATAAAACCAAATCAATTGTCAAACCTGCCTTACTGTATCATTGTTGGATTTGGGGCCTCACCAAACAAAAACTGGAAACTATTGACCAATTACGAAAAATCTAGCAAAATGTCCAATGAACAATCATCAAGTTTACCAGCGAAACAAAGAAAGTCCCGTTATTCACACCATAGCGAAATCTAGATGGATCCTTTTTGGAAATATCCTGTGGCTAGCATGTCACTCTTACTCTAGCAGCTATGACGTGTTTTTCATGACACCTGAAAATTACAAGACGTTCCCTGGGACAAGAAACAGTACGTTATCGGAAACTGTAAACGTGGATATCAAGAAACCTGATTTTCATGTAAAACAGTTTGAAACTGCAGAGGATCTGAAAAATTTGACCAAAACAGCAGAGGACGGAAATTTTTGGGAAAAAATAATTGAGATTGTCTTTGCTGTGGCACAAAGCCATCAACTCCAAAACGAAAAGTCGTTAGAGTGCACATAAGAAAAAGTAGTAACAATAAAGCAAATGGATTTTGACTTTACTTGTAGTCACAGCTTTGTGGCAGATTAAGGGTGTCAAGATTTTAACAATGCAACGAGGAAAATGTAAACGTTCTCAGTAGCGTTTATCGCAATTGTAGAATGACGTGAAAGTTACGAAGGTCTAAATAGTCATGCTGACTGATCACCTCAGGACAAAAGCGAACGTTCGTGAGCTGTCAAGAAATAGCATGACGTCAATATAAGAACAATAACTTTATTTTCAGAAAAGACTTGAAATATGCTTTGAGAAGTAGTAAATAAGGGAGGTTTTTTCGATAAAGTCTATGTTCAACTTATGTATCAACTTAACTGTAAAGTATTAAGTTAAATAACAGTCGCATGTATATGACAAAGCCATTGACAGAGAGACAGTAACAGAAGACAGTCTTAATCATGTTGCGTGAAGAGGGCAGTTTCATTACAGTTTAGAAACACGCAGATTTTGGCAGCAATACTCCAAATCATAAGGAAATAAATGAATCACATTTTAAATATGCGGCTGCGGTTGCCAGTTGCTAGAGTGTTGTTTGTGCGGTAATAAGGGTGGGAATTGTATGGGGATAAGAATACAATATTCATTGTTCTCTAGAAAACAAACCGCGCCCAGTACCTAAACGAATTAATAAAGCCTATCACGTTACCCTTTTCTTAACTTAAGAAATTGTATAATGAATATTCTTGGATGTCAAGCATGGTGAAATAGATAGTTGGGGAGAGAATCTTAACATGAAATGCGGCAATACTGTTGCTCTAATAAGAAAAAAAACTGGAACTCTCCTTTAAAAGAGAGGTACACAGTATTTTCCTTAAAAAAAGATAACTCCCTTTAAAGTTGCAAAGAGAGAAGTATTCAAATCATTTTAAACATAAAAATAGGTATTGGAAAAAAAATACTTTCGGGTGTAGGTTGCGTGGACACTTTCTACTATATATCTAGTGCTCAAAACTAAGTGATCACAGACCTTTTTGATACGTTGCCTATGGCAATCATTAATTTAATTAAAAACTTACAAGAATGCTTTGTTAATTGTGAGACACAGAAGATCACCTTGCCAATATGATAACTAAACAAGGAAATCCTGAAAGAGATTCTGCCAAGCCCAAACTTTAAAGAGATAATAAATTTGTAATAGTGCGCTCTCGGAAACAATCTTGCCAAAGGATTTGTGTATACAAACAAAACATGACCTTTCCCCCTGTTTTTCTGTGGCTTTTTTACAACAGAAATATGTAAGAAATACGTTAAAATAGGGAATTTCTTGTGCTTACCGTCAGATATTGAACACTATGAACACAGAGAATATCACTAGATAGAATTCCAAGGGACATTGTTAGGCAAATCTGCTGTAATCATCAGGACTTCTGAATTTCATGTGCAAATTAAGGTAGTAAAATCCTAAATCGTTGATTTACTATAAAAGTTATACTTTAGATTGTTGCCCTTTAATCTCACTATCTCATCATTCTCACCGCATTATTTTTTTTATGAAGAGGTCACAAAATCGAAGCTGACACCTCTCAATAAACAGGAATGTTATCAATGGTCTGTCTGTCTGTCTGTCTGTTAGGCATGAGTCTACCAGGGAGGAGGAAGAGAGGAAGACCAAGGAGACGCTACATGGATGTAATAAAAGAGGACATGAGGGGGATGGGAGTGAGAAGGGAAGATGCTGCCGACAGCAGCAAATGGAGGCGTATGATCCGCTGTGGGGACTCCTAACAGGGAGCAGCTGAAAGATATAGAAGAAGAAGTTGTAAATGGTCTGCCTGGCACTTTTAAAGAAATAAGAATTTGCGTGTATTGTTTTTAGGGTGACGCCTGGGGGTCTTAAGTAGGACACCTCTTGAATGATAAACTTACCATTTGCTGCAGGGAATTTGTTACACTACCAAGAGAGGCCTTTTTGATAAACACGAAGAAAATAGGGGGGGAAATGTATCTTTTGAAAAAAATGTCAACATTCATTTTGAAAATAGTAAGCAACTTAATCCCCTTCATAGTTGATATCCTAGTCTTTAGAGTTTTTTTCCGAGTTCCGGTTTTTCCATCGTATCTCTCCGCCACAAAAGAAATACCGGAAGAAAGCCACCATACTTACATTTGGGATCATTTGTTTACATCACTGTGTGAAACCATTGACAAGAAACCACTTCCTGAGTTCTTGAACATCTGTTACAAAAAACAAGAATAGAACAAGTGTCAGTGTCGTGCAATACCAACTTTTCTTTCATTAACAAAATATATCCCATTTGAAAACTTGTGTTCTGTTGTACCTCACACAAATCGAAAAAGGCTATTCTGCTGAAGGAGAAATATTAGCAAACGAAAAAGTGAAGTATGTAAAAATCTATGCAAAACAGCAAGCCAATTCCATATAAATATATTCCATGGCTGTTGTTCTTTGCAATCCTCCCCCACTATACTTGTTCATTATCACAACAAAAAAGTACTATCAGCTCTTGAACACTGTTTGACTTTTCTTTCAAGCTCCCGTGCCTTTACTTACGACTAAATCCCCTCAATGAAATAACAAACTTGCAGGAGCATTCTGTACACTTGCATTCAGCCATATTTTTAAAACAATTTTTTCCTTCTAACCATGAATACTGAATATTGTATGTATATATATATATATATATATATATATATATATGTGTATATATATATGTATATATATGTATATATATATGTATATATATACATATATATATATATATATAAAGCTTTCGATTCGGTTATCCGTATTAAAGTGCTCAATACATAAATGCAGAGCGTAATATAAGATATGATAAGTTGGA
>RDPX01000118.1:819356-842375 GCA_003991215.1 Morbakka virulenta | reverse complement strand
CGCATGCGCAGTGAGCTCCGCATTACGCAAACGACAGGTTCCCATATATATATACATATATATACATATATATATATGTATATATATATGTATATATATACATGTATACAGTATTTATGTCCTAAAAGATTATATATATAGCATGGTCCCATGTTAATGTATCAGTGGCAGTTTATGGGGGTATTTGTTGGAGTGATGAAATAAAGAGGTTCCAACCTCCGTTGATGATCTGCGGTACAGCGGATCTGCAGATCGAACTCTGTACTATATATATATATATCTGTGTGTGTGTGTGTGTGTGTGTATGTGTAACCTGTAAAATACGCATTTTGTCACGCTATAAATTTTGTTTCCCCATTCCCCATACTGGTTGGCAGGTAAGTAAATAAGAAAGTAAATGAAACTAACTGAATCCGATATTTGAAAAGTAAGCTTGATAGAAAAAAAGGGAGAAAACATGTTACGAACGAAAACAGTCAATTGCCTTTGGATGCTGTGTCGCTGCACTTTTTGAAAACATTGTTACATCCTTTATCAATCTTTTGGACACCAGTGGCTTCACTAATTTGGCTTGGTAAATCCCCATCAATAAAAGTATTAAACCCCACAGAGTTTCAAACAGAAAGTTTGTTACTTCTTAAAAGATTTGTGAAATATCACTACTATAACATTAAGGGGTATCTTCCCACATTCTGCTCAAACCTTATAATCTCTTCAACCCCAAGTCAACAAGATTCAGTGTCGTTTAATCCTGTGACTCATGTCCTGCTGGAGTTACTCTCGTGAAGGCTACTCTCGCGAAGAGGCGGTTGCTTTATGAGGATTATTTTTTATATAACTGTCATGAGATAATTTTACTTGTTAAAAGGAAAATACACAGATGTCAATTTGGTGATCACAAGTACGTGCTGTGATATATAAAATAAATCTACCCTACTTATTTAGAAAGAAATTTGAAACAAAGGGTGTCTTATGCATGGAAGAAGTCATGCGTAGAGGATGAAAGGTATTTTTAATTAATCCTATAATTAATAAGTATTGATAAGCAGATTAGTTAAACTTACAAATAAGGAAAAGAAGTACAGAAATTTAAGGTACAAGAAGTAAATCCTACAAATTTTGTTGAGCATGTGTTAATTTGTGGTCTTTTTTCAGACTACCAATTCTAAGCCTGAAGGACAACATTTGTTGGGAAATCCATTACATCTACAGACAAATTGATTATTAATTTTACTATTTTGATGAATCGAAAATTCATTTTTTTCAAAAGTATAAGAACTTGGTTGTTTTATCGTAATGCTGATTGTGGTACGCATAGCTTTATAACCAAGTATTGAAGAAGAGACCTTTACACTACTTACTACCAATACCTATCATAATACAAAAGTAGCTCAAAAATGTATATGGTAGAAATGAAAGAGAAGTTTGAAATAAGCAGCGACCTTTGAAAATGTCTATAATCAGAGTAAACAAGAAAGTTTGAACAACTGGGGAGCTTTGCAGAACTATTAATGCGCAAGGATTTCCTCCCGCCAATAGGCGTCAAAGTTATAAAATCATTGATGCGTTGTACGCTCGCGTGGCAACATGTGTATTTCTTTCATAAGGACGTTCTTTCTTCTGAAAGGTTTTCTGATTTTCTGGTGACTCAGTTAGTTGCTGAGAAGATGCACTTGGTCGCCTTTAACGGCCATTGTACAGACTTAGATTTACAAATGAAGTTCTGTCATTATGACCAACCTTTTTCCATATGATCTTTTAATCGTTGCAAATGTGTGTTTTACTCTAAGGTCAAATCTCCCATTAACTGATTTCCAATTTTATTGGGCTTTCATTTTCGTGAAGGAGACTTACTCGTATTTAGTTAATTTGGAGTTCCTACGTTTTCATTCTGAGAAGTCGTTTCGGGAAATATCCCCCTTTAACTTCATCTGGTATTCGCAAAAAGAAATGAAGAAAACTTCTCGAAGTGCCTTTTTTCTACCATCATATGACCTGCACGATTTCTTTGGAAGGAAAACAATTAAATCACTTAATTTCAAAGCCGAATAGAAGACACATGGAGCAAATTTTCATGCCATTAAAAATTAATCATATTGAAAATTGTTGCCTTTTATGTCCTTGTAAATGATGCAAACAGAGAGAAAAAAACGGAATCCTTTTCAGGCATGTGCAGAACATGACAGCGCCTCTCCTCTTGTTGTACTTTTATGCCTGCGTTTTGTACAGCAGCTACATCATATTCCGCCTTGAGCTTTTTCACTAAGTCACCAAGTTGACCTATTTCGTCGTTGGAAAAGGCTCCTTTCTCATTCCAGCCAAATTTTCTCTCCATCTCAACTAGTTTATAATAAATCAACATTTCAAGGTTTGTAGCCCATACAATACAACTCCTTTGTTATAAAAACAAGCCCTCGACAAAAATATCCACATGATAGTCACGCCATTTATTTTAATGAATAAAATTAATTATGATGCTAAGTCAATAACAGAGGGGGGTGGGTGTAATAAGCGAGAGGGACGGAAGCGAAATAAGAAACAAAGGACACTAATAAACATAACAAAATACTTTATCTATTCTGCTCGACGCTTTCATAATTCCTACTGGCATACGCATAAGAAAGAGATAAAACTGCAAATTAAAGCGATGAAGTACAAGGGAAGTCCCGGAACTAATAACAAAACAACCGATAAGTAATAAGATATGAAGCTAACACCCTTGCTATAAAGTCAGTAGAGGCAGAACTTTACGCTACGAGCATTGGCGTTCAGAGGTGACGAAAATTCATGTATCAGTAAGGGTCCTATTAGAAAACACTGTAAATCTGTTCTTCCTTTTGCTAAGATTTCGACATGGTCCCATTTTCATTACCAAAGCTCTGGCATTACTTCAGACGTTAAAACGTTTAACTTTTATTTTTTCCAGTACGCACCATATTTTCTAACTCACTTTCACTCATCACAAGGCCTAAAAACTGTCTCTGTCGGATTTTACTCACCATATTTCTGTTAGTTCCTCCGCGCTGTAAAAACTGCTTCTTTTGACACATGCTCTGTCCAGAATAATCTCAGCTTTCTTCGTAAAAACCACTTTTCTGAAGCAAAAAGTCGTTTTTCTATTGTTTTAGAGATTGAACAACATTTACTTTTATACAACATGATGGAATGCACAGAACACTTAAGCAGCCTGATCGTATTCTCCGTGCTCAGTTTTTTATTTGTAAGAATCTGATCTTATAACCTCCAGAATATATCCTTGCCGATACAAATCCGCCTCTGTATTTCATTGTCACATTTGCTATCAGCCACGAGGTTGCTTGACATTTTCTGCTTCCAGGTGTGTTGCTTGTTAACCAGTTGCTAATCAACTGCTTGCCTCTTAAACAGTTGCTTATTTCAAAAAAGGGTGCTGTGTCTAGTCTCTGCTCCTTATCCTTAGGTATTCTAAGAATTATTTGAACATAACATTTAATAAATCAATATCTGCTTGAGAGAACTAATACAAGTAGCCTGTCCAAATCACTGTGATCTAGCAGGCTCCTTGTGGCTAGACATAGTAAAAAAGAAACATCATATCTAAACATACAAAAAGTGCTAGAAAAGATGACACCCAAACAGGCAATCGACAATGATGCACAGAAAACCCTAGGAAGCTATGGAAATGGAATAAATAATAGCAGCAGTGTAAATCTTGATCTCAAAGGAAGAAACTAGTTGAGTTTTTGCGTGTATCTTAGGGTGCTCCGAGGAATAAAGTTTATTTCAAAGTAAGTTAACTTTTTAATGGGAAAAATGAACCCTGGTGAATTTTCTCAGAGGTGAAAGATCTTTTGTTAAGTAATTTTGCAGACAGCTTTATTCAAAAAATTTACTGGTCGTTCCTCATAAAATCTTTGAGTGATATTTTCGTTACCATTGTTATTACCCTGTCAGAAAATTCTAAAATCTGAAAACAATTAAAGAAAGGAACAGGGCTTTTAGCATTTTCGAGCAGCACTTGAAATTTCAAAAACCCCGTTGAACTTTAAGGCATATAGATGTTTCCATATATCTATGATTAGTAAAATTTGGACCCAAACGGTAGGTCTTCCGATTGACAAAGCTACAAAATTTCACGTGCATTGAAGGAGGAGGTTCCGTACATGTTTAAAATAACACAAGCAACAGCTCTTGATGTTGAAATACCTTATCATAATCCTTTTTGTCAACATTATCGGTCCTGAGTGTCGTCTTTAAGGGAGATATGAATATTTTCACGGCCTGAGTCAAGGTAGACTTTATATCTCCTAAACCCTTTTCCAGTCAGGCTGAGAGGCTATTTAAATAAGCGAAAGAGCAAGTATGTAAAGCTTTAAACAGCAGCAAAAAGATACTATTTATCAATGCCTGACAACCTCAAGAGAGGGCTGCTCGTCACCACTGTTAAACATTTTCTGTCACACGGATAAGAGGTGTTCGTGTCTCAGCAGCTTGATGAATTTTAATCAACCATATGAAGTAAGACTGAATGTGATATAAATAATAAGACTGTAGCGAAAATGCCATCGTTTTATGGGACAGCGTGCGCAGTTCTTAAGGAATAAGGGCTCGTTTAACGTTAAAGGTCATTGTATTTACCTTGATGAAAGGGTAGTCGAAAATATCACCGGACGAAAGTAGTCTGGTCAAATAGCCTGACAGATGAGATAACATCTTACAGAGAAGTGCTGACTGCCTCCTACAGAAGACAGAACTGATCGCCTGTTAAAACAACCTGGCCATGTAAAAATATTATTATTTTCGCAGAAGACCAAATACGACGATGACGATTATGATAGTAATAATGATGAGAATCTACAGCCAAACCCTAATATCTACCTAAATATATTCATGAATGAAGTCACCATCGCGCTGACTCAGCTTTGTCATAGGGTAACATGGTTGAGTGAGAAATGGGTGGTTTTAACTGAATGAAAATGGTGATTGCAATGATACGAAAATACTTGGTTAAAAGTGGATCAAAAATGAAAAACTGAAACCTGAATCTTCAGAAGCAGTCCTGGTAAACCCAGTCTCAACTGAAATCCACAATTTTCCAATGATATAATAATATGTAATGTGCCTTGTATAGTTTTGATGTTGATGTCTACAAAGACATTTTGGCTTCCAACATTAAAATATACCTTCTTGAAACATTAGTTTAAACTAGTTTGATTTATTTAGTCATAACGTCATTAAATCTTTCTCTTTTTCTGATTTTATGTAATACTTTTGCTGACAACTTTTTCTAGTTTTTTTTACCTTATGTCTTCAGTATATAGTTAACATAAAATCAAGAAAGAAATAACTCAGGTTATCTTTCGATCTTTTGCTGTGACTGAACATGACCTCTCCCTAAACAATCTTTTTCTTTTTCTAGAGTAAACAGCAAGAAAAAGGACAAGAAATATTATAAGAAGAACTGGGCACCATATATCAACACATATTTTCCAATGAACAGGGATGGAGACCATTTATAAAAAAACCCCGAGAATTTCAAGCCAATTAACTAAACAGCCAGCACAAATGGAATAATGAGGAACAGGATATATATATAAACCGAACACCTATTTACCTAATTTGAAAGTAAATTATTCTTTGGAAATTTTAAACCGTATCCACACGGGACTTCCTTTCTTCCTTTCTTTCTGGCTTTCTCAGAATATTAACGCATTGTATGTAATATGTTACCACCTGCCATTTTTATTTTTGATGAACGGCCTACTTTAATTGTTTATGAAAAATCTTGTATTTGTAGCATTATTGCTTGATGATCGAAATATCGTGAAACTATTAGTTGTAATCATAGTCCTTATTTTTCGTCTTTTACCTTATGTATATATAAAACATATATATATATATATATATATATAACAGTGTAAGCTGAAGGAGGGCTAATTAAGAGATAATCAAAAAAAAATTATTCGCATCAGACATAGTATAAGTTAGTGACAATCGAATGAAATAAAGAAATACATGCGGTAGAGAAAAGAAGTAAATATCTCCCGTCATAAATGGAAGAAAAACGTATTAAATGGAGAATGAAGAAAGGCACTGTTGTTTGGATGGATTAATTTTATGTAATGTTTAAGTCCGGATTAAGGACAAGAGGATGTAATGTATCTAAAGGGACCATAGGTTATTTCTTTTGGGCTTAACTATGGTGATAATCAAGAGCTTATGGCGAACCCTAGCGAGTTGAAAGTAACAGTTGCAATTTTTAGCATTCCTGACCGTTGAACGCTACAATCATTTCCTTAGGCTTTTAATAAAAGTTTCCGTAATTTTTCTGGTCTAAATTGCAAATATTTTAGCACATAAATGAAACTTTGGAATTTGTCTTTTTACCTTATATGATCTACATGTCGTTAACAAATTACTCTCACTGTATGGGTGTTTTCTTTTACTGAAACAAGGTCTTTTTCCATTTAAGAAGTCATCTATGTATGGTATCATCATTTTGCCTTGCCACTAAACGGTCCAGATTTTACTGTAATGCAGGGTAGAAAACATATCATAGTAACAGCCCTGTTCTTATTGCTAGAGCTATCAGTTTACTTTAGTACTTTAGCTGCTCTTTGAAATTATTACTTTGACATTGGCATTCACCTTCGTATATTTCATAAAATTTTAAATCGTGTTATTTTTTCTCTCAAAGGTATCTAAAGTAATAGTTATATTTCATAAATGACAATTTAAAACATGCTTTTTCACGAAAACAACCACCGATTGTAATAATGTATAAAAATGACCCTCTTGTACTGGAACGAAGTAACTGCCTCCTCTCTACTGGAGGCACCTAAGCCCAAACCACTTCAGAATGAAATTAAGTATTGAGATGGAAGCAGATACGTTGTTGACAGTTACTTTATAAATGGAATGCATCCGGTAGAAAGGATGTGTGCTGTAGAAAGGAAAAACCTAGTGTTGTGAGGTAAAATGTCTGTTGATTTTTCTCATAACAATCTGCAGTGCAGAATGTATAAGCAATTACTTAGCACAATTTACCTCTTAAGCAACATTGACTGACTCCATTTCTTGGCATTGAAAATTTTTTCGTTAGTGTGGAATAGGTTGTGCACAGTTTACTTATTGTCTTAGGGATCTGGGTATTGCTTAGCCTCCCTTCGATTTTGAAGCCTCATAATGTGCCTTGTCATTACTATAGTTTTGTCTTATCAACACCAAAACACTACATTGACAGTTCCTATGTGTTGGTCCGCCAATTACAGGAAATGGCACATATTTCTCTTTCCATTTCCGATTTATTACAGTTTTATTTTTTTAATGTCACCCTTGAGTCTTAGTGACTTCTTATAGAAGAATGAGCCCTGGGGTAAAACATGTTTTCTTTTGATTGGGATTTGCAAACTCCATGCCACAAACCATTTATTTAACAAATTAACCAAAAATATTAATCATATTTTCAGGTAACAAGTACTTTTTGTACACAAGATAGGATTGGAAAGGGAAATGCAATTTCTTTAATCTTTTAAATTCATATGACACCTACGTAATTATTTACATTCAAAATACAACATAAAAGTTCTATTATCAGATTTATACCCTGGGGGTATCGAACTACAATATTCATTGAGTAACGTGCCACTACAACATCAAAGTTTACTTCAGTTGCTTTTAGATAGTAATCAGTTTAGCTTTTATTAAATTTTGTAAAGGCTTTAAAGTATGTGTTTAATGGCCTTGGTGACCTATGAAATAAAAAAAATTAAAGAGAAGGCCGACTTCCGTTTCATTGGACATAAGGCCACAAATGAAATACTTTTATATTTCTCTATTGTAATAAACTTCTAAATACACTACCGTAATTTAAGTACGCTTAGTGAGAGAAGATTTAGTGAAGATAAAAATTTTCAAAGTAATAAATGAGAAACTATTAACATCCAATTGATAATTAACAATATACCCAATGAGTCAAATACTGCTATATATATTTCAATCCTATTTAATTAAAAGACCCTTGACTAACTCTTAACGACCATTTGACTTCCTCCACTTCTAATTCGAAGGTGCTTATAATTAAAAAACAGGAAATTTTGAAGTTTTAGGACGTGAGACGGCTGGACAGGAAAGGCAAAAGAATAATAGCTGGAGACTTGGCTTAATATTGTACCCGCAGGAAATTTAATCAAGCAAGGATAGAATTTTCTGTATTATCAAACTTTTAAATACAGTAATTGAAGGTAAATTTGAGAAAGACTAAATGTTCTAAGTGATTGAAAAAATGCACTTCTCACATTCATCATAAGGCCCATAGAAAAACTGTAAGTTTCCTAACCTTGAAAATTCTGAACTTTATGGAGTCTGAGGAAACCACAGATCTAAGAGCTTTATCTTGTCATGAGTCGTAAGCTTTTCCTGAGCTACGTTTCGAGAGATATTTCTCCCATCGTCAGACTCACAGGCTGACGATCAGCTCCACCAAAAGTGAGATAAGTAAAATAAGCATGGCCATTCTAGACGACATATATTTCATCTAAGAAGGACCTTGCAAGAAAAGCAAAGGAAAATCACGGGCTTAGAAATTACTGCGCACAATACTATTAAAGGCAAGGGACAGTGGGCATTTATACAGCCAGACATTAAAGATTTCTACTCTTCCTCCCCACCACCCCATCCCATCACTATTAAAGTACTCAAAGATCCATTTTCTTCACAACATATTAATATCAACCATAACACATTGACGAAAAAACTATTCTTTTGCAACGGCCCCTCATAGATGAAAACATAGCGAGAGAGCGGCAGACGCATGAAATACAGTGAAGGTGAAATTCACTATCTATTAAATTTAACAATTAACCTATACTCCAGGATACTGGGTCTTTCATTGATGGAACCCCTGGTAAATAGTTGGCTCGTTTTTGTCTTTCACAGATATCCACCTTTTAAAGACCCGAAAGGAAGGAACAGATCAAGAAAAAGTGGGACAGAAAGCACGCAAGACATCATAAAATACAAGACATACGGATCGTCCCCCCCAGGACTCTCCGTGGGAAGGTCCTTCCTCTTGGCTCAAGCACCTCAAGACCACCTGTCCTGTGTGGTCGGGCCCTGTAGCCGAAGACCCGACCAAGGAGACACCAGAGCTCTACACTTGATCTCAGCCAAAAGGCCGAGAAGCGATCCTTCGAAAAGGATACTGCACAAAGATTTTTAAGGACACAACGTTTTAAATCGGTATCACACCAAGCTAATATAAATAGATTTCCTCTACGTCATTTGTTTACCAAACACGGGTACCTGTTAACCATAAATATGAAAACGACCAACTGCTTCGCCATGAAACAAATCACAGAATTCATCTACAGAATGTCAAGCTTTGAATAAAAACAAAATCCAAAAAAATCTTGGCCTATCCTTTTATCTCTGCGAGCCTATATTAAAGAATAAAGATATCTCTTTTGACTCAGAAAAATGATATTTAAAAGATCAGAACAAGGTTAGTGTCGGAAACTGTGGAACAGTTGGACAATTTCGGACATGTTCAATTCAATCAGTGACGTTTGGTGCAACGTTATTTCTCCCCTGGTCTTTCGTGAGAATTTGCATGCTAATCTTTTGTTTTTGGTCATTCAAATAAGTGACTTAGCGTGTGTCGTGCATCTTACTTCACCTTATATGGCAATCTTTATTTCTAGATTTTCCTTGCACGTGCTTGTATTCATGCAAGAAATTTAATTACAAATGGGCGAAAATCGAGAATCGAGGCACAGTAGAGAATGGAGTAAAGGTTTAGAGAAGTCGAAATTTGTAAGATTTAATTGTGAATTTAACAACATGGAGTTTATACTTATCGAAGAGAACTTTATCTTGTTTTACTGAACTCCAGCTTGTGATTTTTCTTGTTTGAAGAAACACTTCAGACATTAAAACTTTTATTGAAAGACAGACGAAAAATTTCTTGTTTGCAACTTTAATATAAAAAATTTACCACTTGGGGAGCATTCATCATTATCTAATATTATCTTGCTTTACCACCAAACCCCTTATAACCAACATCTTACCCAGACAATTATTGTTTTCACCGTAGCACAATCCAATGGAGCCTATGTATGTCATAAGACATCGATAGCATTGTTTGATAAAATATTATAAAACATTTGCTTGGGATGTTTTTTGTTGTTTTAATGTTCTTCACTTAACAATATTTTTCTGCTTCCCTCATCGACCCCGATGTGGGTAGCAGCCCCCTAAGCCCGAAATATAGTCATTATCATTAGCAATAAGAAGTATTTGAAAAACCTAACCATCCATTACCAAACATACTGGCCTGGCTGCAGGTACCTTAACTGTGTTCTGCCAGAGGCTTTTAGATGAACTTAGCTGGGAGCCCAAGACCAGACTATCTGTGAGTTTTGTGCTGACTGGGCTCACCCCTCAAACTTCTGGTTAACAGCAGGAATTTCTGAGTTCTGGGTTCAGCCAACTGGGTAATATTTTTTTCAGTCTCAGCTAAATCTAGAGTTGGAGCCCCTAAAGTGGTCCGCTGCTATTCTTGGTAACGTTTTATCTACTCCTGCGATGGTTGATGCCAACATGTATCAAATTTTGCATTACTTTGGTTCCTGCACCATTGAGGTCAATAAGGACCTGCTGTGTGGGTAAGTGGTGTCTATATGACACGGCCCTGATTTGTGCCCTAGGGAGGACACTTCAGCGTGGTTTAACAGCGTCCAAACAACTTGAGAAACAGCAGCTTACCAATGATACGCCTCGGTGTTCGATTTCCTTAGAGTGTGGAGTAACGGACTGCTTCCTATGATGGGAGAGGCCTGTCCTATGTAACTATCACCCGCCCAAGCTCTGCAACCCCTAGCCAATTAGGTGCTGTCTGGCAACACCCTGCCTCGTTGGGTGTATGGGGATTAAGAAATTACAAGTAAACCGCAAAATCCACAACAGGGATGGAAACGACTGAAGTTAGTAAACACACAAGAGATTGGTCTTTAAACTCGTAACCTTGAAGGTAGGGTCTAGGGCATCACGTCCAGATGCAAACTTACAACATTACGAAATCCGAGTTGTGCGTCAGTTCATATACCTGGGTCCCATAATGAGTGACAACTTGCCTCTCGATACCGAGGTCAAAATACGCATTGAGAAAGCTGCAACAATGGGTTTACTTAAAACAAGCGGTTGGGAAAATCTCAAGCTAACACTCACAACCACGATGGCAGTATACCATCCGTGCATCATCATAAAATTCCTGTACATCAGCAAAACATGTACAACTATGTGAAACAAGAGAACTTGAGCGGCTTTTACATGCTCTGCCTTGGCCCCATCCTTGCCCACAGGTGTTAAAGTGTTCAATTCCCTGATATTTACACGCACTACCCTTCCCAATACATACATACAGCTTAGAGAACGCAGGCTAAGTTGACTCGGTAGTTTGCGGCAAGGAAGACGGGTGCATCACAAGAGATGAATACGAGTGTTGACTGTTTAAGTGCTCAAAAAAACCTTATAGGTCACCTTCTCTGATATAAGCAGAAATCATCAACGCATCAGTTGGCCCTTGGTCCGCTGTTGATAATGATGTGGCTTCAAATGCTTGTACAAATGTTTCGGCAATCACAGAGGATGTTGGAGTTCCCATGTAAATACTTGGTTTCGAGTGCAGATGCTGTTGTTGAAGAGGATGCATGTGTTACTCAAGTGCTAGTAGTAAATCGGCACTTGCCATTTATAAAAGAGATGTACCTAGTCGCTTTAGTAGCATAATGATGGGAGNTGATATTTACACGCACTACCCTTCCCAATACATACATACAGCTTAGAGAACGCAGGCTAAGTTGACTCGGTAGTTTGCGGCAAGGAAGACGGGTGCATCACAAGAGATGAATACGAGTGTTGACTGTTTAAGTGCTCAAAAAAACCTTATAGGTCACCTTCTCTGATATAAGCAGAAATCATCAACGCATCAGTTGGCCCTTGGTCCGCTGTTGATAATGATGTGGCTTCAAATGCTTGTACAAATGTTTCGGCAATCACAGAGGATGTTGGAGTTCCCATGTAAATACTTGGTTTCGAGTGCAGATGCTGTTGTTGAAGAGGATGCATGTGTTACTCAAGTGCTAGTAGTAAATCGGCACTTGCCATTTATAAAAGAGATGTACCTAGTCGCTTTAGTAGCATAATGATGGGAGAAGTTTTTCTCAAAATGTAGCTCAAAAAAGCTTATGCCCTATGACATTATAAGGCTCCTATATTTATATTTTCCATTGGGTCCATGAAGTCAAGAATTTTCAAGACACTTGTAAAAAAGACTCAGATCAGTGAACGAAGAAGTAGATTTCTTACGCACGGGAAAAGCTGAAACATGTCTCTCTGTTAAAGGATAGGTTTAGGAGACGAATAACTGACCTTTAAATAAATGTATATGACAAGCAACTCCTAGACGAATTCTTGTTTTTCAAAACCCTCACCACTAAACTAGCCGTGAGTGCAATCAATATATGACAAATTCAAGAGATTGGGACTGAGAACAGGGGAAGGGAATGTAGGATGCGCAAGGGATTTGCACTCATGGTACTTCAGCTATGCTTGAGCCCTGTTCCGATTTTCAGGCTTTTTTCAAAGGAAAAATTCCATGCTCCTAATCGTATTCACAGCACCGCTTCTCGTCAAACCCTAATAACAAAACCATCCCTGACGAGTTTTGGAATGTTTTGGAATGACGAAATCATAGCAATAACCTACATTAAAGTGAACGCATTAATCTGCTCTTTGTTTGTTGAACTACGAAAAAAAAGCAATTTCCAATCGAAAAATATCTTTTGCACTCAAACATGAGATGGTTTTCAAAGGTAAATGTATTAAAATTAATTTTCGTAATATGAAAGAACAATACGAATTGCTTCAGCGCGTCAAACCGGAAATGCAAGCAAAATTGTAGTGCTCCTTTTCTGATTTGCATGTTAATTTTTATGAGTGAATTCGTATTTGTAAATTCAGGCAATCGTGCTACATAAAAAAAGATAATCGTGCTTTACTAGTATGAAAAATTGACAACTTCAAAAAGGAACCTCGCACTGTAGCAATTGAAGTTGGAAAGCAAGATTTATGCACTATTTTCACAGTTACACCCATTTCTTCATGACTTCGCATTGAATGTGACATTCTTTCAGGTGATACAGCACAATGTATAAATCACAAAAATCACTCCTTAGTGCTTTCCAGCTCCACAGAAATTTCAAAAATACTATCATATTATCAACAAGCCGTTTTTACTCACAATTACCGATCGACTCTAAATAAAAACCCATTTAATTTGGGTAATNGTGCTTTACTAGTATGAAAAATTGACAACTTCAAAAAGGAACCTCGCACTGTAGCAATTGAAGTTGGAAAGCAAGATTTATGCACTATTTTCACAGTTACACCCATTTCTTCATGACTTCGCATTGAATGTGACATTCTTTCAGGTGATACAGCACAATGTATAAATCACAAAAATCACTCCTTAGTGCTTTCCAGCTCCACAGAAATTTCAAAAATACTATCATATTATCAACAAGCCGTTTTTACTCACAATTACCGATCGACTCTAAATAAAAACCCATTTAATTTGGGTAATTTTCAAAGTAAAAAACATGTCAGTGAAATGTACTTGCCTTGGATTGCAATGGCGCAGTCGTATCTCGTTTTCGCTAAGATCGCTCTAAAAGTGCTGATTCCATATGCAGCCATGTGTCAGTGCAGGAAGGGTTTTCCAAGCTACTTGGCATCAAAACAAAATCCTGAAATGGAATGGGTGTGGTACAAGGCCCCCATCTCATTAAACTTTACTGTACATTCAAGACCAGGGTTTGTTATTTTTGGTCAAGTAATTCTTTCCCAAAAAATTCATTTACATAAGTTGTCCTGGATCTCTAAGGGGGCTGTGAATCAGGGTAAAATTGTTAGAAGACGTCATGTAAAGTATCTGAAAGTTCAGAAACCACTTGCTCAAACCAAATGCACAACTTGCAGATGTAAATATCTGTGGTAGTTTAGGGCTTCGTCAGATACCGTTAAAATTTAGCTACTAGTCTCTGATGAAATATAGGGGATTCTTACAAGTAAAAAACTGCTTAATCTTGGCAATAGAGGGAATGGATTCTAGGAGAGAAGTTACAGGAAAGAAGCATCGGGACAAGGTGTAAATGGTTGCTCGCATAACATTTGTGACTGAAACTAATGTCGCACACAAGGCTTTTTACTTCTTGGCTGCTGCACCAAACCAAAAAATATAGTAATTATTTACAGAATATGAAACACAACAATCTATATTATTTATCAACGCCGGTACGTCAAAAGAAAAACGATAGCTGATACAAGGTAAAAAGAAATTAAGAAAGCAATTATACAACCAGGTTGTTGAAGATCTCTTACTTTAAAAACCTCAATAAAATCTTAATACTGTTGTGTAAACGTTACTTTTCCATACCATGAAACTTTGGCGACTTCTTAATACGGATAAACAACTTTCAACAAATCAACAAATTAGGCCGTCTTTCGCTCAGCCTTAGTTTAAATTTACAACTGGCAACAAATGAAAATGAAAATGTGGAAAAAAGGCTGTCATGTTTATAGCATCATAATTATTTGGACAAAAAATATCCAGCTTGTCATACAGCCATCTTTCTTAAAAAGTGCTTTGTTATCGCTGTTGATAATAATCAACTGGCCTACAAGTACACAAAAAGCTATTCATTATTATAATCGTATAATTTTTGCCTTGTGTTATAAGTACAGGAGCTGTTAAAACACTACTTCGGAATGCACTGTATTTAAATCTGTTGCTATGCACTTAAATGAAAAAATGAGGTTTTAATCTTGCTTTGCCTTCTTTTTCCTGTTATCAACCCGGTATTTTGAAGAGCCTTTGCGCTTTGGTCCATTTGGACCCTTCCGTCCATCTTTTTCTTTTCCTACAAAATGGAAATTATAAAGCTTATTGAATTATGGAACCTAGAAATCGCCTTTGGCTTTTTTAAGTGTCGGTTTGTGTTGTTTACAGTTATATGCAGTTAAAATCATCCTCTGGCTCAAGAGTTAAATAAATACGATAGAAAACACTGGAAAATAAAGATACCAGAAAGAGCAGTATAAGAGCCAATTCCGGGCGTAACATTGAACTCATACTGCTGGAAACATATCGAGTTTTTAGTCACATTACCTTTTTCCAAATTCACCAGAATTTTGGGTTTTCAGCAAAATAAGGTAACAGGATCAAGTACAAGGAGTGTCGGTCATAACCAAATTCAAATTAAAAAGACCTCAAAAATAACAAATAACTGGTTTGGTGTAAGTAAAAACAGTAAAAATAGAGAACAGGCGGGTAAAGATAAAGGCTGGTAATAGTAACAAACATGTTGGCTATGAATAGTGTCTCGGAGCTAATGTAGAGAAATATTAATGAACTGTGCGAGGAATGAAAGAAGTTAATTTGGAGATATATATATAGTCATGGTCGACTAACTTTGCAGGGTGGTGGTAGGTTAAGGCAGTTTCACAATTGTGGCACTTTATTTTTCTACTAGTAACGTATTTGAAATTTAGTTTTCAAAAAGCCAATTTCTAAAGAAAATTCCGATTTAAAAATCAACTTTTCTAATGCCATCAAAAAGGTAATATCAGAAATGTAATACCTGGACTACGAAGATGGGCTGAGACTTTTCAAAGGGCTGACTATGAAGGAGTCGTGCCACATTATTGAATTTTGGCGCATGTTTACTTCACGATTTACTTAGAAAAAACAAACCTAGCGTCCGTCGCTTTCAATAGTTTTCAGTTCACTCTCTATGCCAACACACATCGAAAGCTGAAATATCTGCCTTAAAAGCAACACTATATTCTCAAAGGTCTCCATAAAATCTGTGAGCAGCAATAAAAGTAAAACGTCAAATTCTTAGAGAATAATTACGAAAAAAAGTTGTTGGATCTGACGAAAGACAGAGAAAAAAAAGGAAACCAGTTAAATATGGGCAATAAGCAACCCATTAAAACAGCAGTAAATACAGAAACAGTCTAAAAAACTTACCTTTTTCTTCTTTCCAAAGAGCATTTCGTACAAATCTTTGTGCAGCACCTTTGTCTAGCTTCGTTGCTGCCAAGTTAATTATGAAAAAGTACATAAGGTAGGAATGAAACATTTTCGTAAAATACGACTGCTAAAAAAGGGAAGTAAAAAAACAACAAAAAACAAACAAACAAAAAATCCAGAAAACAATCATCTCCAGTGTTGACCTTCACTTCTCCTAAGCCCATCTTGCTTCGCTTATGCCTGGTATCTGTAGATTGTATTTCCTCATTTCCCTTGCTATTATTGCAGTTTTCCCGGTAACGTACATGGTTCTTACATTCCAACATCCTACATGGATGTATCTTTTTGGTGTTAGAAGTGATCTCATGCATGTTGTTCTCAGGTTGGAGACTTCCCGTAGACTTTCACCTCCAGCCGTCATATGCGTGTCTTCCATCTGAGGTCATTATCTTCAGGGACTTCACACGACATGGTTGTGTGACCATAGATAGTTTTGTTTGCTGTGCAAGTTTCCGTAATCGGTAGTTGTTTTACGGGAAGGGGTGATTGGCCCCTTGCCCAACCCTCCTCCTTTTTCATCCGGGGTTGGAACCGGCCATGGCGGAGTTTTTCTTAGTTTTATTATTAAAAAAAACAATTGACAGCTTATTGTTAACGTGACACATCAAAGTAAGCGGTACTTGGAATACTCTTACAAGTTTATTAAAATCTCTTATCACCTCCTTTAAGAAGATTCGGGGAAGTGGTTGCCTTACAAACGAAATGCGAAAAACAGAAAAGAAAGAGACTTTGCATTGACAAAACCCCGCAAAACTTGAAAATAGAAGGACTGTGCCACTGCCGCCTCAGTGACTCATTCAAGCGCTTAACTAGTCATGGTCATGCTACCTGTACCAAAACGATTTTGAAAAAAAAAACATGATTTGTCCAAAAGAGCTCACGAAAGTGCACATAAAAACAACAAAGTCATTGAAATAAATGGCAAACTGCCATCGAATTTGGCAGAGGTTTCGAACGAGCTTTAATATAATCTTTATATTGGGAAAATAGGCAACAGGGTCTGTAAATATCATGAACATAAGAACATAAAAAAGACCGAAAATTCAAAAAATTCCCGCTTTCACTTTCAACCTAACAATAAAAACGAAGTATGGGAGACCCGAAAAACGGTACCCTCTCCCCATTGATCATGATGACATCTCATGTATTATTTAGCAGATGAGATAGATTAAATAGCTATTCCCTTTTCTAAGCTAATAAATGGATATTTCTTTCCTTCAGATGAGAACAAATGTCAAAGTATCTCAAACTTATCAGTCTGGTAAATGACCTTCCATTGATAATCAGAGGCTAATTACAGTGCTTTTAATACTATCAGAAGAAATCGAATTCTGTGAGTAGTACATCAACAGCTTTACAAAAATACTTGAAAGAAAATAAATTTCTTTGATCTATGGCATTAAGGAAACGTACTACAGTTTAGTACTTGCTAAGAAATGCCATCCAGAAAGACCTTAAATTGTGTGACATAATTCTCCACTGATGAGACAGTTTTGTTTTATGATGGTCAGTCAAGTAAAGAAACAAGGAACAACTTGGTAGAGGATTAGAATTGGTTGCTGTTTGCAGTTTGGTTTAATGAAAACAACCTAGTTAAAAATCTGAAGAAATAAAAAACTCAGCGCGTTTTTAATGATGCGCGTAAAAAACCTCCAAATTAAGCGCAATTAAAAAGAAGTTAAATGAATCGAGCTATAGAATTAAAAGTCTATAAATATAAGGATCCTAAGGAAGGTTTGAAGCCACTTTTGCGCCGAGGGTTAAATTTCTTAAGAAATTTTTTTCTTTGTACTTTTGAATCTTTCCGATTTATTAATCTATTCCCTCTCCCAATTCTATCTCCAAAAACACATACAAACTCAGTAGTATGTCACTTATAACGGAAAAACAAATTGGGTGCAGTACTTTCAGGGTCGTGGGAAGATGCGAACTTCTTGCACGGTAATCTGCTGATTTGACCACGCGGGCAGTATCACACTATTTAGTGGTAACGACGGATAAAAGTTCTAATATACACAACACATCAAGAATACAATAAACGAGGCAAGCAAGAGATTTTGGCTATTGTCTCGTATATGACAAAATTTGAGGCTTCATGCACCAGAAACGATATACAGAGTCCTGATGCTGCCACTTCTACTTCATTGCAAAAATATTTCTATCATCATCCAAGAACTAACAAGCTGAAAACACTCAAATACGATTTTTAAGAAAATAAGCGTCAGAAAAACAGTGAAATCTACCACCAGTAAACTTTATCAGAACTAAAATGTGTGGAATTGAGATCTATCATCGCTTTAACTTTCTTGACCACCTGACCATATGGAATACTGACTGAGAAACTCGTGACAACAAAAAGATTGTATTCATTATTAGAACCACAGAAGGCATAGTGCTACTAAGAGCAGGAAATTGTAAATAGAAAAGAAAAACGGGCTAAGACAAGAGAAAGAAGTTGACATAAGACTTCAAAGCATATGATGGAGGAAAGCACTTATTACCACGAAGTACAACAAATGCATAAAGATAAAGTTGTTAAAATAAATGAGTCACACAGGATAGAACAAACTGAACTGGTACCAGTGAGGTAGGGTCGTCAGAAAATTTTCCCATGATAATACCTATATCAAAGTTTAAGATTCGTCGATGGGACAAAGGTTGAAGAGTAGCAGCAAGATTTGTACCTATCAAGTTACGTCTTCGACTTCAAACAAGGGTATCAAAATGTGACTAGGTAGTACCTGCCCAGATGTGAAAACAGTACTCTGCGCAAAGACGAATGGTAGATTTATAGAGATACAATGTGGTCTCAGGCGTAAGGTTCTCATTAGCGCGATACAAAAATCCAACTTTTTTAGAGAAAGACTTCCCTACAGATTGAATATAAGAACCCAAAGAAAGATCTAATGACAAGCCAAGCAAGCCTCATTGAAGAGCATTCCTCGTAATGTGAACCAGCCTCATCACGGCTAATATCAAATCATTAATCTTGGAAGGAGATAAGGAGTCAGCTTCCTGTTGAATGAAGGGATAATAACCAACCACTTGCTTCCCGACACTCAAATGCTCAGACTCCAAATCTTCTTCTGCAAGTTTCATTTGTTCCTGTTAAGTTGGTTGCCTTGTGTGCAATGCCAGAGAACAAGGTATGTTATCAGCAGAGGTGTTGATGAACTGAAGTAAGGTACCAGGAAGATAAATGATGTAAAGAAGGAAGAGAGTTGAATCAAGAAAAAAAGCTTGGGGAGCAACAGAATTAAGATAATATTCATCAGGTGTAGTTCGATCCAGCGTGACACGCATTTTTCAATTCGGTAGAGAGGCCTGAAGGATTCCAAAGACCTTTTTACAAATAACCAAAAAGCTTATGAACTATGCCAGGGTTCCACGCCTTACCAAATGCCTTAGAAATATCCAGAGCTACAGCACGTCATTCACCAACCTTACCAGAAATGTATACATACTTTCTGTGATTACAGTCAAAAGGTCATCAGTGGAGCGAGATTCTCTTATTCGTACTGAATACCAGGTAAAACCTAGGTCTTGCAAGTATTCTACCAGTGTATTGTTGATAATTCGTCCAAGGACCTTACAAATGACAGAAAGGACACTTGGAGGTCGATACTTGCATGTACCAGATAAATCATCTGCATTCTTGAACAAAAAGGCAACATTAAAAACATTTCAGAAGACTGAAAGCAAGACCGATAGGCAATGATTGAAAAGTTTGGGAAGCATGGAAGATAACTCAGACGTAAACTCTTTCGAAACTACTACAGTAATCGAATGTGGAACCAGAAGCTTTAGATTGATCATGCATATAAATAACCTTGGCGACCAACCTTATGTTTATGAAAACTGAGTTCAAAATCAGATTAATTTGCGAAGGGAACTTCAACAAAGAAAAAAGTGTCATATAGAGAGATATTGTTGAAAAACAAACTATTACCTTAGCAATGTGATAGTCCTTTCTATTACCTTAGCAAAGTGATAATTTGGGTCAAGTGTAAGTACATTGTAATTATTGTGGTGGCCAAGAACAATAAGGAAGAAAACAAGTATCTTAACTCTGCTATTGCTAGTTGCATGAGCTCCTTGCAAAAGGATTACGGAAATTCTATGTTTAATGTAAAGTCTTTGTTTATTCCCACACTTTGGCCCCACTGTGCCTGACTGATTGTGTAAGTCTGGCTATAACAAAGTCCCTAAAATGTTGGTTTTATTAGTATGTTCAGGTATTAGTACCAGGCTTCCTGCCATGAGGTACATACTGAAAGGAGGATACACGTGAAAGTTGCCAGCATACTCCAACCACACCCACCTACCAGTGTTAAAAATGTGAATAAAGTGGATGTATGGACCTGTGAAGGATTTAAATCCAGAGTTCACATCATAACCATAAACATTAAAATTCAATTATATATACAAGAGGTGGGGAGATAAGAACAGTAATGGCGAATACTGACCACCAAGATGTCCTAACTGTTCAAGCGCCTTGCTTCAATCAAGCTGAAGTTAATTATGAACAAAATTTCTAATATAACCAAAGAGCAATTACTTTCATTATCACACTATCAAAACAGAGAGGAAAGTGATATTGCTTAAATACTCTAGTGATAAAGAAGCCTACAGGCACAACTTTAAGTCCCAGTTCTGACCTTCCTTAGTCAAATTCCAATTTCTTATTTGTTTTTCTTCATATATTTGCCAAATATTTTCTTGGTCTCCATATTCACTATTTTTAAACAAAAAATAGTGCATAAAATAAGGCAAATTAAAATGCAGTAAAACACGTTTAAAGCCACATACCATTTTTCCTATCTGATATTTCCTTTAATTTCCCCATATACTTTTTTATCCTGTCCTATACAAACAATTGAAAAAAATGCATTTGATCTGGAATAACCATATACAAGTAAACAAACAAAAGGCTTAAATGCATGAAAGGCATCCTATAAAAATGCTTACTTGAACCATGGGTGGGTGAACTAAGATGATATAACTGAAAATTGAAGACATTCAATTTCTTATTGAAAATCATCCAAAGTAGATCTAGCCTTGTCTGAGTTTATTTTTGCTTCCAATAGGTAGGTATAATTTCGTTAGTCCAAGATTATAAGTTTTTATGAGGCTTCAACTAATTTCTACAAAGGACGTATATACAGTCTGCGCCAGGGCATTAACCTAAATAAAATACTCTCTTAAAGTACTTCACACTCAAAACCTGAAATATGTTTCTAACATATATCACACTCACTTTTCTTACCAAAGGGTTCTTTGGAGTTTCTCAAGTAGACAACTACTTCAGCTTCAACCAAAAATTTTATGTTGACTATGCAATGTGGAAATCTGCTTGGTCTTCTTTAGATTCTTTGGACAAGTTTTATGAAATTGTGCACTAACAACAGCAAACATATATTTTCAACCCTTTTTGTGTACCATGGAATAATTATCAGGTCAAAAATTGTAAACTGAAGGTTGTAGCGCACCACACTCAACCATAATTGCAGGTACGTATTAGTTTCAATAACAGCTGATGTCTTAGACTTTGCACTGTTGTTAAACCTGTTGTAGTCAAAACCTATCTGCATGCATGTCATCAAAAGAAAATTTCAAGAATTTTCACTGCACTATATTTCTGGTACCATAGCATATTTCCACCAAAATTACAAATACATCATACTCTTTTGCATGGAAACATTTACAAGCTATAGTACTATGCGCAGTCTTTGGGGCATAATAAATTGTACTGAGTGTTTTCCCTAAGAACCGGTAGCCGGCCAAATTGACTGTTTCAAACGTTTTTTGGGCCGGCTCAAACTATAACCTCCAAAAAAATTTTATTAGCGAATTTCAGCTGAACTGTTCAATAATTGATTGTGTCTTGCATATTGTAAACACCGAGTCATCGAGAAATTGAGCAGCGTGACTCAGAAAACGGATCAAAACGTGTGTTTATCACATGTGTTGAATCAGCTGTGTTTACTTCTTTGTTGGTCCAAACACCGGGAGTAACGGCGATTTTAATTGGTCGATATCGGATGGTCATTCGATAACGAAACGAAAGTGAAAATAAAGACTTTAAAGCATGCGAAGCACATGTATGAAGTAACATGAAGCGACCACGAACTCTGTTTGATTACCATTTGATTATTTTGATCTAGAATCTACCCGACTGCCTGTTCCCCATTCTGCAGAGTTTCCTCAACCAGAATCGAGATGTCATGAAGCCAGCTCTGATACTACAGCTAGTTCAAGCCACTCAGATATTGAGGATACATCAGGAATCACTCCTGGTCCGCTTAATCAGTTTGAAATGAACGATTTGATGCACAATATAGGTTTATCAAAGGCAGGTGCTGAGCTTCTAGCTTCTAGACTAAGTGAGAAGAAACTGACTCAGAGTGATCTCAAAATTTCGTACTACAGATCCAGAGACAATGAATTTCTGAAATTTTTCAGTACCGACTGTGACTTCGTGTATTGTAATGACATTAGCGGGCTTCTTCTAGCTTTAGGTTTACCCAGTTACAATTCAAATGATTGGAGGCTGTTTATGGACAGCTCGAAGAAAAGCTTAAAGTGTGCCCTTCTTCATAATGGAAACAAGTTTGGAGCAGTACCTGTAGGTCACTCAGTGATTCTAAAGGAAAACTACGAGAGCATTAAAAAGTAATTAATTTACTCCGATACCATGACCATAATTGGATCATATGTGTAGACTTGAAGATGATGAATTTCCTCTTGGGTCAGCAGAGAGGCTTCACCAAACATCCATGCCATTTGTGTTTATGGAACAGTAGGGATCGGGATCAACATTGGGTCAAACAAGACTGGCTCCCTAGACCACAACTGCAAGCCGGGGCACCAAATCCGACAAAGCAACC
>RDPX01000118.1:803650-819336 GCA_003991215.1 Morbakka virulenta | reverse complement strand
TCCTAGTTTGTCCTATGAAAAAGTGAAAGCTGGGATATTTGATGGACCCCAGATCCGGAAACTCATTAATGACAGTAACTTTGAAGGAACCATGACAGTTGTTGAAAAGGCGGCATGGACTTCATTTGTAGATGTTACCAAGCAGTTCTTAGGGAATTATAAATCTCCAAACTACAGGAGCTTGATTGCTGATTTGCTGAAAAACTTTCATAAGCTTGGCTGCAATATGAGTATCAAAATGCATTTCCTGCACAGTCACCTAGATGTCTTCCTGGAAAACCTTGGAGATGTTAGCGATGAGCAAGGTGAGGGGTTCCACCAGGATATAAAAGAAATGGAGGAAAGATACCAACGCCGATGGAATGTCCACATGATGGCGGACTACTGTTGGTCAATAAAGCGAGACTGTCCAAGTGTTAAACATGCAAGACAAAGTCGAAAAAAAAGCTTCCTACCATAAAGTGACATTCTTTTCCCTATTTCTATATGCTTTATATACGCTAGCATGCATACAGCTCGTGTTTTTTTAAATATATTGCATATACTTGTATGTTAATAGTGTGAATTTCCTTAATTTTCACTGTTAAAGTCCATTTTCACATCTGAATATGCTTTCATAAAATGTATCAACAGCCAATAAATTATTGTTTCAGGACAGCTACAAGTAAATACAACGCTTTTGTGCATATCAATCGAATAAATCAAGGCTATATATTTGTTTGATTTATCTTAAGTATTAAAAAATGGCATATTTTTTGCAAAATATGCACCATTTTACTGCCTTATAAAAAAACTGAGACCAGTTAGGGGAAAAATAATGACATTTTCGAAATGAGCATGTAAAGATTACCCAGGATCAGTTGTCAAATAATGATTACAAAAATTTTGTTTCTCAATGTTAATAAAAGTGAATCAAATTTCAATTCAAAACAATTTTATTCACATTAAAATTACAAAAAAAGCCCAGGAATAACAGTTACAATCTACTGGTATAACCAACACAATTTCAAACAATATTTTTCATGAAATAAAATAAGATATTGGCTATAATATTTCAAGTCTAGCTGCCTCTCTGCAGTTAATTAAAATGCATAAAATGTTTTTAAAATTAACAGAACAATACTGCTTTTTCTATACTTTCAATTAGGAATTTTTGAAAACTTGAAAGACCCTGTTTTCAAAATTAATTGCTGAGAGGCAACTTCTTGATTATAAATTACATGGTTTTTTCCTTATATAAAATGTATATTATAGACAATATTTAAAACACATTAAAAATAGCTAGTAGATTTAACAAAATAATTTTGTGTCACTCAGACAATGAAGATATATATATATATATTCAGTATCACATATTACAACTTTACAAAAACTGCTAGCATGAAGAATTGCAGAATGCAATTTTGAATATTTAGACTACAATTTAGAATGATTTTAGTTACTGAGTAGACTGGATAACAACTTTAAAAAAGTGGGTGAAAAAAATAAGAAAAAAATTAAAAGAAGTGCTCTGGTATCATGAAAAGTGACCTTAAAAACATTATTTTCNTAATTTTGTGTCACTCAGACAATGAAAATATATATATATATATATATATATATATATATATATATATATATAATTATATATATATATATATATATATATAATTATATATATATATATATATATATATATATAATTATATATATATATTCAGTATCACATATTACAACTTTACAAAAACTGCTAGCATGAAGAATTGCAGAATGCAATTTTGAATATTTAGACTACAATTTAGAATGATTTTAGTTACTGAGCAGACTGGATAACAACTTTAAAAAGGTGGGTGAAAAAAAGAAGAAAAAAATTAAAAGAAGTGCTCTGGTATCATGAAAAGTGACCTTAAAAACATTATTTTCAACACATCAATTTACCCGCCAGATATGCCCCAGAATGCAGGATTTTGCATCTAGGATTTCAAAATTTTCTGGGGGGTAAATCTTCCCAGACCCCCCTAAGGCTCAAACTCACTCAAACAAAATGAGTGGAAAACTCTGTGTACTAATTAATTGACTTACATTTCTATACAATGACTGACCATAGTAAAAAATTAAATTCTGGAAGTACTTGTATTAAAAACCCTTTACCAACAGTGTTTATTTTCAACAAATTAAGTATTTGATATGAAACAAGTGTCCAGCTTAACTGGAACTTGTGTACTGCCAAATCACTTTACATCTCAAGTCCAAGTTATACAATTGTCCAATCCAAACTTTTGCCTGATAAATGACTAAACAATTGGTACAGATTATTAACAGTTGTCCAATTTATTACCAAAGTAACACTAATTTACTGCACATGGTCATGACAATGTCTGTGCAATGAATTATATGTTACATTTTTACAGATGCTTTATTCTCATATATACCATTTATACTAGAAACTATTAAGACTCCTTTGTGGACCATGAAAAATGGTGGCAAAATTAGTGTCTTGTTGCATTCACTGCATAATGTGACTCACAACTTCTACTAGGTAATAAATAATAAAGGCCCTAGCTGCTTCAGACATTTCTAAAAAATGTAAATACCAAAGTAACTTGCAATCAAAACTTGGACCTTTAAGTCAATTGCATCAGCCTGTTCTTGTATTGTTTATTAAATACCTTAAGAGTAGTACAAAAAGAAATGGCTTCAGAGAAAGATGCAACACCATGAGGTTAAGCTTGCTACAATTCAGTTTTTTCATAGTGGGATCGGCTGTCTCTTCTGTAACTGACTACACAGAAATTCCAGATGCTGTTTCGAAGTGGTCATTTTGGTTACAACTGCATAGTTCTGTGGGGTTCATAGACATTTACACATCATCATCATCATCATCATCAAATACATACACATACATATGCTACCCCCATGGTACTCCTACACAGAGCATGCCACCTTAAACACTAGAAAAAGGCAGCTATAATATACAACAGCATCTTACCCAAAGAAAGTTCAACACTAATTTATGCATGGTCTAAAGAGAAACAAAGAAGGGTTTTAAATGAAACTCTGATACAACAAATTTCAAGGGTGTTTGCCTTAATCCATTTCAAAAAAATTGGTTGGAGATATAATAGTGGCAAGGAGGAGAGCAAATAGGGGGGGGGGTGTTCACTGTAAAAGAAACCACTGTATTAGAGCTCATTATACATGGACTCTGCTGTATATCAAAATAGGTTTCACTGGGCCATGGTAACATACCAATTCATCTTTAATTTGATGGTCCTTTGGGTTGACACCTCTTGTGGTTAAGTAAACTATAAAACAAAGAATAACAAAATACAATGCTGGTATCAAATATACTGATTTGTGGGCATTAGTCAATGACAATAAATAAACAAATAACACAGAAAATGATGGTTGTGGATTTATAATGTTGGTGGAGAATTCTCTATGGCCTATAAAATGGAAAATTTTTCTAGTTTATGTTGGTAATGGAGATACATTTACTTTGGTCACTGTGGGTATATCAATTGTGCCAATTCAAATGCTTTGTCTGAACTGCATTAGATGAATGTAATATCACAAAGCACATGTAAATGTTAATACAATATAGGCTTTGTACTAATTGCTTGGCCAATAAATTTGTTTCACTATCACATTACTTATTTGCATTTGCTGATTAATGGGAAAACTTGCTCTATCTTGGCGGTGTATAAAGGGATAAACATAAGCATTTCTACTCCAATTGTTTCCAATCAAATATTTTTTTAACCAACCAATACTTTTTTCAAAGTTGTGAAATTAGTATTTTATCACTTTAGGTATAGGAAAACAATGAAAAGGACTTTGCTTGCTAAGAAGCGGGCAGTTTAAAGTTTCAACACTAGTATAACTTGGGAGTGAAAAGCTCATTGGAATTATGTTCTGTAGCTCAAACTATTTGGCCATTTAAAATATTTCATTGGTTAAAAACTATGCCAAACAGGAAAAAAATAGTCACTTCTCACAAATCAAAATATTTAACCTGTTTAGAGGTTTCAAGTTTGTTCAAAAATATCAGACAAGAATGTACAGCTACAGGTATCT
The DNA here is from genome assembly GCA_003991215.1 of Morbakka virulenta. NCBI lineage: Eukaryota > Metazoa > Cnidaria > Cubozoa > Carybdeida > Carukiidae > Morbakka > Morbakka virulenta. Next base: position 815,280 of record RDPX01000118.1, on the reverse strand, counting down.
TGTTCATTAATTTTATTCTCTTTTTCTACATTATTCATGTGAATGTCAATTATCTGTAACTATATAGTCTTTTCATGGTCCTGGATTTTTATTAACCCTGTGCTTTCTATTTCTTCTCCAACCTCAATGAAAACTGTACCAAATACATCCACCTGCTCTGCATTTTCTTCTGCATACATGGATTTATTATAGTAGTTGTCAAGTTTGGTCATCAAGTTTACCGCATTTGTTACTGATATTATACTTGTGAACAATACTGGGATTCTGATTCCATTTTGAAGAATTGGAAATATTCTGTGAAGAGTTGAGACTCTTTCACCCTCAGTGTGAAAGAAAAAGAAAACTTGCCAACAAACCTCCTGAAGTATACAATTTACACTTTCATTAACAATTTTAGATAAATTCTTTTACTATAAAGCTTCATTTAATTCCTACTTTTACATACTTTCTATTTAATTTTTTTGTAATAATAAATGCCTATTGAAGTAATTATTTACTGAAAAACTGTACCCTTTGGTGGTCATTACCTCACATTTTTGAATTGATATTATCTTGATAATCAACTGAAATGTATTGGAATGCAAAAGCAAGTTTGACTCAAATCTCTTTTCAAAAAGTTACAAAGTGAAATGTATCATTTGAATCCACCCACAGTCTTTCCACTTGCAAAAATGGCTACTGCAAGAACATATAGCAATATTTTTATATAAAAGATCATTGTGATGGTAAATAACACATATAACTCATATAAGCAGCCACAATAAATGTTACATGTGCAAAATTACAGTTTTCTAAAGAAATGCTAAGAAGTACTTCAAGTGCATAAAAACATCCCATCTTAAATCAAATAAATTAAATAAACTACTAAAACTGGCAGAAGCAATGCTTTAAAAAATTTCAGTTGAAATACCCAATGTATGATTTCAAAATGAAAATAACAAACAGCTAACATTTAAGGTAAATAAAGTCAACCTAACCTACTTGACCATTTTTGGTACATCAAAGTCCAATAAGGCTATTAAAAAATTTTTGTTTCAAATATTTTTCTAGGTTGATAAATTTGCCAGTTATGGCTACAGACAGTCGGGTCATCTTTCTTGAGTATTGGCAGGAGGGTTAATGTATCCCAGTTGTCTGGCATTGTTTCTGATTTACTTGTAGCTGAGAACACTTGATGTAATGTGTTCAGGAATGTAGGGTGGTAGGTCTTCAACAATTTAGTGGAATTCCATCTTTGGTGAGAGACTCCTTGTCTTATGCTGATGTATTACTGTAGTATTGTTACGTTGGTCTTGTTCTTGGCAGCTAATGAGTAGCAGCATATTATTGGCTCAGTTGCAAGTGGTTCTGGATGATTTGATATAAGTTTGAAAACAGCATCCAAATACTGCACATATCATTCCAATTTGGGCTCTTGATGATAATTAGTTGCCCTTGTAAATCACAAAGAATACAAGTGATTTCAGATGAAGGATGGTATATAGGGTGGGTAAGCTTACATATGCTATTATGTTACAAAAATATAGATCAATACATGCATACAAATGTAAATATGTACACATTAAAACATTTTCTACAACAATGCATATGCAATATGTTAACTATGATAAACTAAATGTAAAAAATATTTCAAAAAATTAAACACTTACTCCAAAACAATGAATTAATTGCATAGGCCATTGTTAAGTCACATTTTGCACACTGTAGTGGATCAAGCTGAAAATAAATAAAATGCCTAATCAAAAAACAATTTCATTCTGCATAATATCATTATTGTTACCACCACAACATGCTTTTATACATGCTTTTATGATAAAATTGATTGGGAAATCAAATTACCAAAATAAAATGATAAAAATCTGCAAAATAGGTAAACAAAAAAGCCCCAAAGCAATGTACCATCACTTTTTCGTCTTGTTAGGAGTCAATCACACAATGATTCTTCCTGTATTTTATCATCATCATCATCATATTCGGTTTAACGTCCGGTTTACATGCTAGCATGTGTTGGACGNNNATGCATATGCAATATGTTAACTATGATAAACTAAATGTAAAAAATATTTCAAAAAATTAAACACTTACTCCAAAACAATGAATTAATTGCATAGGCCATTGTTAAGTCACATTTTGCACACTGTAGTGGATCAAGCTGAAAATAAATAAAATTCCTAATCAAAAAACAATTTCATTCTGCATAATATCATTATTGTTACCACCACAACATGCTTTTATACATGCTTTTATGATAAAATTGATTGGGAAATCAAATTACCAAAATAAAATGATAAAAATCTGCAAAATAGGTAAACAAAAAAGCCCCAAAGCAATGTACCATCACTTTTTCGTCTTGTTAGGAGTCAATCACACAATGACTCTTCCTGTATTTTATCATCATCATCATCATATTCGGTTTAACGTCCGGTTTACATGCTAGCATGTGTTGGACGAATTTTATTTTATATTTCCTATATTTAGCAATGGCTTTCAAATAAACACTACCTTTCAACAAGTATCCATTTTTGAAATGTATGAAACTTACATGTTACACCTTACTAATGATGCAAGGAAAAACCTTGACTTGCATGGCTATGCCTTTTGTCACTTCAACCTTAAGGGTGGTGTCAGCAACATTCAGATTGCACACTTTCATGTTCTCTTGGATGGTCGCTGTTCTGGTTTTCCAAAGTCTAGCCCTCTCAGCCACACCACCAGCCTTCAGAAAATAGGCTTTGCTGATCCACAAGCTACTGTGCTTAACAGTGGCATGTAGTTTGGGTGTGCAAGCCATGCAATGCACACCCACCTCAATGAGTAAAGTAAAGTAGCACAATAACTAGGCCCCCTAAACAAATTAATCATAGATACTATTTAACCCAGTATATTGTGACCAAGCATAATTTGAACTCTCTTAAAGTCCAATGCGTGTGTTAATGAAATTGATGCAGCATTAATCACCATAGGCCTAAGTATCAGATGTACACTGTGGATTGAACAAATAGCTATGTGAGCACTCCGTCAAAGTGCTCATTGAAGTGAAGTTTGTGTTGCAGAATAAACAGTTTTATACTTTGAAGCAACAATATACATTTATGTGATATTGAGAAATTAGAAGCCTTTCACGGGTCACACAGGCACTGCCCATCCAACTAATTATAAGCCAGTCAATTGAAGAGATTTTACCGGACTGTGAAACTAAATATGTTATGCAAGCCATCATGCTGTGCAGTGAATGGTTTATTGTGAATTGCAGGCCTGAATGCATCCATTCGTGTTTGTGTGGAGTTAGTCAAAAAAAATTTCAATAATTAGATTTTAGGATTGATACCTATAATAAAACAGATACTATTTTTGAGATTAGAAAGAAGTCATTTGGAGCTTGTAATTTTCCTAATCAAAAGTTAATAGTGAACAAGGGACAACCAACACCTAATTTAAATTTGACCCCAGATTGCAAGAGTTATTGCAACAGGTATTTCAATTCTGACAAGTACAAACACAATACCTGGTTGTGCAGAAGTTCTAAACTTAATGCACTATTCTGTTGGCCATGTATACTTTTGTGCCTTCCAGCAAACCAGACTACAACTGGATTCAAAGATTTATGGCATTTGAAGCAATCTTTTCCAAAATATAATAAGTCTGCAATCCAAATAAGAATGTCACTACAACTTGTCAGTTTTATGGAGTGAAGAATTGACAACCAGATGAACAAACAGGAGACAACCAGGAGGACCATGCATAATGAAAAAGTCAAAATAGGGAAATTTTTAAATGGTTAATCCACGTAACATGTTTCTTGGCTAATCAAAGAGCTTGGATTCTGCAGACATAGAGAACGTAACAAGTCCCTAAATTGTGGTAACTATGTGGAAATGTTAAAAGTAACACACATCATTAGACCAATCTGGAACATATAAAGAATACAACTACTTAGTTATATGACTACAATGAGAGAAAAGTTAAGTTTAAGTTAAGTTAAATTAATGTTTATGTTTTATATATTACTGCTTAACACTTATAGTTGAATCTGAAAGCAAATTTCTGTGCCAACTATTTCTAAATCTTTGTTATTAGAAAATAAGAAGGGTAAGTAATTCACATTTTATTTTTGAGGGCAAAATTCTGATGCTGTTTGATGCCTGTTCTTCCACTGTTTTGTAGTCTGCAGCTCAAATTTTCAACTTTGTCCATCAATGACTTTCCCAACAAGTAAAAACATCAAGACACACTCGGCTGTACCATGGAAAGTGTTGAAGAGAAACGATAGCATGAATCAAAATTAATATAAGTCATTCTAGCCCTCACTATGTTCGCCAACTGCTGTGTATCCTAAATCTTTTTCCTTCTGGTATTGCCTGCCAAATACTAAAAAGCTAATTTTAGTCATGAGGGTACAGTTGCTGAAGAAACAAAATAAGTTGTGAGACATGACAAGAACCATTTACCTTGTCTTTAATATCTTGCAATGGAACACTCAGCATCGGTTTGAGAATGTCTTCAACGCTCTCCAAGCTTCGATCAAATTCTTCAATGCTTTCCTGTACCTCGTCTGGTAGCACAAGACTTGATGAAGTCATGGCTTGTAAAAAAATTTACACCGTCTTTGAGGTCATAATGTTAAACAAACTACGACAACTGTTACAAAACAGAGTTTTCGATCACACATGGTTTTGTGTTGTTTCGGATTTGAGCCCAACTGCTATTCAAAACGAGATTATTATGAAAACGAGGTAAACTTTTGCCCAATCCTCTTCAGAGTTAAGGTCACCCACGAGTTTTATGCTTTTCCTTTTTCGTTGCACAGTCTCATATTGATTGCATGGTAAGGTGTTTCAGTTTTGTTTCGTACGGTTTTTACGCCAATTAACAAAAGATAAATCACACTAACAAGATCTGTGTAATAATTTACTATACAGATATTAGGTTGCCAAGTTTACAACTTCAAAAAGACTTTGTGAAAGTGTAAAGCATGGGCTGAAAATGACACAGCTGAACTATCGTTACCCAGATTTTTGGTGCTTTTCCTATTTGTTGGTGTCGTCTACATTAATTTTTACAATTCCTTATGATTATTAGCGTTTTGAAATAAATTTATAAGGTCGCTCCAATTATCCACCTGAACGTAATGCTTCGTGTATCCGCCGCAAAATAAGTTGAAAAAAACTGTTACTCAATATTTAACAAATATTGAGGGATCGTGCATATTTTAGTAGCTGTACCCTAACTTTCTTCTTGTCCGATATTCGTTGTGTCTTTGTTACCGTCAGAAACTTGTCTCGTCTTCAGGGAGGGTAATAACATTTATTAGCTTGCTTTTGTTACCGAAATGTAAAGATTTATTTCAGTAGGTAAATGTTTACACAGGACGGTAGGCTTGTTAGGTGTGGAAATCATGGTAGAATAACGCACAACAGGCTGAAAAGTTTCCATTGGCTGATTCTGTTGAAGGTAGTGAAATTTCAAGTTGACAGTGCCCTAAGAGCAACAGGTGTACTGCAACGAAAATTAGCTAGTGGACAGCAGTTTTTAGAAGCACCATGACGGTGCTTTCCTCATTCTCTTGCAAAAAGAAACTGGCCATTAAATAATTATTTTTAAGCACCTACCTTCAAAGGAATTCTCGATGGAAAGCTTTATTACTTTTTATCTAACACAAGAATTGCTTCTTCACATACCAGAAACCAGTACTTGCTTCAAGAAATGACTGCAGGTGTCAAGGAATTTACCCCACTGGTGCAGAAGACTGGGTTGGTTGGATAGCCAAGTTATGAATAGCCTCACCTATGCCAAGATGATTAAATAGTGATGGTGATAATGACAGAGTTGGCATTCATTTTTATCTAACACAAGAATGGCTTAGATGTAAGAGCTTTTTCTGAGCTACATTTCGAGACCCTGACGATGGGAGAAGTATCTCTAAACGTAGCTCAGAAAAAGCTTACGACTCATGACATAAAGCTCTTACATCTATCGCTTCCTCTGAGTCCACAAAGTTCAGAATTTTCAAGATTATTAGGGTAAAAAGAATGATTTCTTCACATACCAGAAACCAGTACTTGCTCCAAGAAATGACTGCAGATGTGAAGGAATTTACCCCACTGGTGCAGAAAACTGGGTTGGTTAGATAGCCAAGTTATGAACAGCCTCACCTATGTCAAGATAGTTAAATAGTGATGGGGATAATGACAGTTGCCATTCATTACTCAAGAAAATAGGGGAGATACAAGGAACAATTTTTAAATGGAGGATTTGAAATGTACATGAACCAGACATGGTTGTAATTAAGCAGGTAACATTTGTTTGTATGAAAGAGGGGTGGTGGTAGTGACAGTTGTTATTAAGCTATATCTAAGCAAAAATTGATACATTAATTAATTAAAAAGCTCTGTACAGGATAGATGGAAACATTGTGCTATTACTATATGCCCTATATTAGAATAAAGTAAAAAGGAAAATGCAAGTGATCAATAAAAACAATTAGTGTTAACACATTAAAGTAATCAGTATGTATCATAAATGACATAGTGTGGGACATAAATGACAGTATATTTGGCAAATATCAGTTTTTAATGGCAGTGTTACTTTAAAGGTTCTTAAAATACAGCAGAAACAACCAAGGCCCTGAAATGGACACCTTGGTACCCTTAATGTGATTGTATTTGGTAGCCATTGTCAATTTCATTTATTTGGGTGCAATTGAATATGTAACTAGGAAACCCCTGCAGAGCCCCAAATGATCATATTTTTAATAATAAAATTGAATGACTAAGAATATGGGAAACCTTTTTTTGGAGAAGACATGGGACTGTATTTCTAACAGGGACATGTAATTTCCCTTGAAGTTGTTTTTAAACTCACAAGTATGGCCACTGATGACTTGGATCTCCTGTAATTCTTATCAGCTATTGAAACCCATTTTAATTGTTTAAATTCAAGGTGATGAGTTTTCTTTAAACATTTTTTATTTACATATGTTATCATGCCATTAAAAACTGTAGTACAATTTTTAGCTGGTATAAGAAACTCTAGTTATCTATCACGTACTAACAGCAACAATATCAAACATTTTAACTGGTCCAACTTGACTTGACTTTGTGTAAACAGCAAAGAATAGTGTGGTACTACTTTTATTATATTATTATTGTTTTTTATGTCACAAGGATCAAATTCTACAAAGAAATACAAAATTGTTGTTTTTTCTTTTCTGACTTAATGTTTTTATGGACTTTGTATTGTTATTCTTCCAACAGAAAAATAAATGTTTTTACAATTATGTACCAGATAATGCTAACGATAACACTAACTGCTTACAAAAGATGACTTAAAGTAATATGTTAGTTCATCCAATGTACTGTAAATAACAAAAGAAAAGAAGCATGAACCCATGAACTATTTTTTGACACCATACTTTGTACTTTATGGAATTTGACTGCTATAACTTTTGGGTGAACATATTTTTATGCATATGATTGGGAAATGCATGTTGGCTTTCTGACATGCTTTGCCAAGTTTGCCCCCAGCAGCTTGATATAATTGTCAATTTAGGCTTTTAAAATAGTATGTTGTTCCATTCCATATGTTAGATGTATATTGAAATAATTTTTTAGGATTCTACCACCCTACCCTTTTCAAGAAAAGACTTGTGGCCCATGTAAAAGTGAAACAACTAGGTATGTTGTACCTGTCAACACCTGTGATCAGTATCCATGTTGAAGATAAATGTTGTCACTATATAATTTTTTATTTATTTAGGTGTTTTGTGGCAAGTAAGATGCAGATCTTTGTCAAAACCCTCACGGGGAAAACCATCACTCTAGAGGTAAGAATAATAAATATGGCTATAGTATTGAAATAGTCAGGTTTACTTTGTTGCTGGTTAGAATTTATGTTTGTTAATTTTTCTTTATGTTTGGGCCACTTACTGAAATCAATTAAGATGTGCCCAGCAATTCCTGCTTTTTCTTTCATTTTTTTCCCCTCACCTTGATTGATGGCATCAATCACTTTAAATTAATCAATTGCTCTTTACTTAAGCATTAAAATTCTTTTGCAGGACATTTTAGCATTAGTGTATTAATTATTTGCCATTGGAAATATTAGAAATGTCACTGAAGCCTGCAACAGATACAAGATGCACCTTTTTTCATGAAACCATTGTACTGCAGACTCTACCTTGTTTTTTAGATCGTGGCTTTCTGTCAGTACTATATAATGTTCTTAAACACTCATTGTATACTGGTTTTAATGTTGTTTTACTACATTCAGTAAAGTGTAGTTTAAGGTGGGCAAAAATACAGCAGAATATATTTTTCTGAAATCAGTTTTAGAAAGTTGATAAATTTGATATAAACTTATTTTCCTGCATTGAAAAACCCTGTTTATTGTATGATGTATATTTGCTTACATGCTTTAGAATGTCTTTAGTAATATGAATGAAAACACAACACTTTTTAGGTTTAGGTTGTTTCTTTGTAAATACCATATTCATAGATCCATTAAAAAGAGTCTTCTGCTTTTGCTAATCTTTTGATGTGGTACTGAGGAATGTTTTTTGAGAGAAGTGGGCATTTTTGAATGGATTGTTCTGGTTGCACCAGCTATCATTGTGGTGTTTTGTATAAAATTTATATAAAAGAACTGAACATCAGTATGGCAAAAACCAGGTATGGTTCCTGGCAGTAACAAGCTATGTTTGAAAGTTGTTGCCAAAAACTGTATACCACAGTGAATAAAAGGTTCTTTAGGGTAAATAAGAATAAGGCATAGAACCACAATGCCAGGTGCAAAAGATCTATTGATCCTTTACAACCATGGGATGTGCACTTGATGTATCAGGTATTATGGGCAAGATAAGTTAGTTGTGAGCTAGCAATTATCTTGTGTTCAAGACTACCACAAGGTAGATTTTGTTAATTCTTAGCTGCTCATGATGCACACATATAAGTTGTCTAAAGGATTTTAGGTAAACATGGATTATGCTGATGTCAATTATAGCAAGTAAAACTTAAGTGATTATCATCCAAGAAATATGTTTCAAAGTGTGGGAAAAGGATCTGAAAACATTGTGTGTGATCTTATGTAACTTATACTGGTAGTTTTTTCTTGTGGACCTATGCTAAAAGTCAACAGAAAGAGACATTTGAGATGTTGCTTTATTTATTTTAATATATACAATGATGCCAAAGAGAAATGCCATAGAAATTACTTCAGAAACAAAAAACAAATGGAAAATGTGTTGGCAAAACCATAGTGACATGGAACAAGTGCTAAACTGTGTAGCTAAGTTTTAAAAGGCAGATTCCAAAATGTGCTTCTTGGTAATTATGGCACTGTTGCCTACTACCAGGTTTACAATCTGCTAACATTAAGTATCTTGACAAATTTTTGATTACATGTACAATGCAAGTAAATCTGTCACTGTGGGATATCAATCTTNATTTGAGATGTTGCTTTATTTATTTTAATATATACAATGATGCCAAAGAGAAATGCCATAGAAATTACTTCAGAAACAAAAAACAAATGGAAAATGTGTTGGCAAAACCATAGTGACATGGAACAAGTGCTAAACTGTGTAGCTAAGTTTTAAAAGGCAGATTCCAAAATGTGCTTCTTGGTAATTATGGCACTGTTGCCTACTACCAGGTTTACAATCTGCTAACATTAAGTATCTTGACAAATTTTTGATTACATGTACAATGCAAGTAAATCTGTCACTGTGGGATATCAATCTTGTTGCTTTAAATGGACTCAGGTCCCTTTTGTGTTGATATGAAAATGTGACAATAATGAGGGGTCTTGTGGATTTTTTTCAGGTTGAACCCAGTGATACTATTGAAAATGTTAAAGCCAAAATTCAAGATAAAGAAGGTATATTGTGTGCCAAAAAAATTATAATGTGGTACAATTACAGTTAATTGTTTTGTTGGGGTTTTTATATATTTTTTAACAACATCACCCAGATCCTTAGCTATGAAGGTTTCCTTTATGAGGACTTTGTGATCAAAATAAGAAATTTCTTGGCCAAATACTCATGAACTGACACCAATGAATGACTTTTTTTGTTGTTAGGTTCCAAAACTTTTGGTTTCAGTGCAACTGCACAAACTCCTATGCCATGGCTGTTCATACTGATACGAGGCTGCATGTTTTTGAAGTCAGACATTACCCCACTTTGAGATAGTCTGAATGAAACATAGTACTAATTTTCACAAGGTTATTTTTGTTGTTATAAATTCCATATTACAGGTACTGAAGTACTGCATAAAATCTTTGTTTAGTTTCATTGCATTTTTTTTAGCTCCAGATGATGGTTTGGTTTGGTGTATGCATTGATGTAAAAATACGTTATTGGTTGATAAAAACTTTATGTTACAGTGTGGTGTGGGTTTTTTTGTGGAGTTTTTGTTGGTCTTTTACATTAGATGATTCATAAACTTTTGCACATTTTATAAATTATGTTATCTGCACTTTAACCAACTGTGGATTGCCACCAGATAATACTTCCAATATAAAATGTCCAACTATGCTTATGATGTAAGGGCTGTGAAAGATCTGTACAAATGTGTATTCACACAGTGCAACGTTTACTTTCCAGTGGCAGCTGTTGTAAATTGTCAGCTTAACCGTTGTGGTAGCATTTTAACTGTAGTATAGGATTCCATTTGGCCAACAAAAGTGATGATCACCTCGTCATTTCGTCAATTGACAGTGGTAATAATGACAGGATTCAAATAAACAAGACCAGTGTTAAAAGGCCGATGGTGTTGCAGTCAAAATATTTTTTTGCCCCAGGACATCAACTACGAGTTATTGAATAGTTTATCTACTTGTTGACATTTTAATGGAATTTGCCCAGAGTAAATAAACAACTTGGTTTGGTGGGGTTTTTTGGAATATTTATTACCTTTAACCTACACTGTCGCATATAGTTTACAATGTATTTCGGAATATTGCGAATTCTGCTTCCTTATTCCCCAAAGAAATCTTCTTTTTGAAAACCCCTGAGTGGAAATTCTTCTTTTTCTTCTTTTTCTGCTGACATGTCCCTTGCTAGGGGTCGTCATAGCGAATGTGGCTTCTCCACCGTATGCGGTTCTGTGCATCTTCCCTCGTGAGCCCTTTTACTCCCATGTCTGCCTTTATATTGTCCATCCATCTGTGTCTTGGTCGCCCTCTTCTTCTTTTCCCTGGTAGCTCCATTTGCATGCACTTCCTTCCTACATACTGTTCATCTCTTCTTTCTACATGTCCAAACCACCTCAGTCGGCACTCCTGCAGCTTCTTGGAGGCTTCCGCTACGCCCAAGTCTCTTCTGATGCTTTCATTCCTGATCTTATCTCTCCTGATTACACCCTTCGCCCAGCGCAGCATTCGCATCTCTGCCACATCAAAGCAGCTTTCCTGGCGTTTGGTGAGAGGGACCGTTTCCATTCTGTACATCATTGCCGGACGAACCAATGTCTTATACACCTTGCCCTTCAGTCTGACTGGGACATGTTTGTTGCACAACACACCAGTCGCTTTTCTCCAGTTGTTCCAGCCAGCTTGAATTCGCTTCCTCACTTCCTTGTCACTCCCTCCATCACTTTGGATCGTTGAACCAAGGTACTTGAATTCATCAACTT
>RDPX01000118.1:781780-800801 GCA_003991215.1 Morbakka virulenta | reverse complement strand
ATAATAAGATAAAGGAGATTAACTCAGCTTAACTTCCGTTTTGTTGCTGTTTCACCCCAAGCGGCGAGAAGTCACCATACAACCGTTTGTGTGAAATTTAGTGTTAAGCTACGTAGTACTCGCTGTGTTGTACGTTTGACTGTTTTGGAATGATTCGCCTCCCCTTCAATCCCACTGCGCGAGCAGAACCAACCCCTTCGGCAAATTCCTTGCGTTTCGACCGACACATTCCTTTGTGTTGAAAAGCATATTGCATTTAAACGAAAGTACAGGCACCGCAAAGTCTCGTCATTTTAGACACGGCGGTTCCAGGAATTTTGTTCTTGGTCAATTTTTAACCATTTTCCCTCTAAATATAAGTGGACGGACGCTGCAAACACTGTATTAATTGCACCGTGCATTGGCTTCTTAAAGTTCAAATATGCATCAGATGTATTTACTTAATTGACCAACAGAGAATTTGTAGTGAAACACAACAGAAAGTAGATTCCTCCATATTTGTTGTCTTTGGTTCAAAGTTATCACGTATTAGGACACGCTACAGTGCACTTAAAATGCTTGCAAAGGTAATGTTCAAGTTCTCCTTTGTTGAAGGCTTAAACCACCTTCGCGTAACAGTCGCTCTCCCAGTCTAATTGTGCTTTGTGATATTCATCACGGAATTTCCTGCGTCTCGATGTAATGTAATGCCATCTTGATGTAATGCCCCTCCCAGCTGATGGGACCCTTGCATCTGCATGTGGTCTGGGGTCATTATTAAAATTCTGTAGTACTTCTTTAAATAATGCTTTTAAAGATAACTACAAATAAGGAATTCTAACGACATTTCGGTAGAGTTTTTGAGACCAGAAACAAAAGGATGTGCTTCTATCCGAAATTGTACGGGTACATGCACAGAAAGTCGCAGCAGTTGTGCATGCATGTAGCAGTAGAGTCATCCGTTGGACTTGTTTTGAAAGAAAACAAATGGCAGTATATGTGCGGTGAAAGGGTGGGACCGTTTAAAGGCGATGTTAGTCTGCGGCAGGAGACGGTTTTGAGGCCTACACTTGCTGCAATTATTTAGGATGAACTGAAGACAGATAGGAGAATGGGGAACTGGTGTGGTACTGGTAAATAAGGGGGGAGAGGTAGCTGTGGTATGTTTTAATCACATAATTTCTGTGGAAAAGATCTTGAGAGAAAGGCCTTTACTTGGCAAATTCACTGTCGTATTTTTGTAATCATGTAAGAACTCCAGGTCAATTACTTCCAATTCTGATTCGTCCGTGTAAAACTGTTTCTACCTTTACTTTAAAATTTACTGCAGGTACCTTTAAACCGCTTAACGAAAAGTGCACCATCCACCTTGGTCATTTTTAAATTCTGTTACATGGTAACTTGAAAACATTTGTGGAACATCTTGCTTTTGCAGATTTGTCACCCACAAATATCGTAAGTTTTATACTGAGAGAATTTGAAGTTTGCATGCCAGTTAAAGGAATTGTACTGTGCTTGCCGCCTGAACGTTACCCATTAAAGTGAAGCATTTAGGCCCTGAAGGCCTGGGTTTTGTGTCGAATATGATCTTGTGATTCCATTGCTTTCAGAGCAGCTTTAAGCTCCTGTACAGAACCTACTGGCACAGCTCGGTCTCCGCCATACTTGGTCTATATTTTGGTACAGGACACAATTAAAAACCCCACCCAGCACACAAGGAAGATTACCTTTAAGGAGCTGATCATGAATGTGAATAAAAATATGGAAATTGCAATTCTACCTTTTCGATCGAGGCAACTACCTTTAGTGTCCCGAATCGTGATGAACAAGGCTTTTGCAACTTTGACATTTACTTTTTTTTCAGAACAGAATTGCCGTCCCAGATGAATGCTATAAAGGGCTGAAACCCCCAAAACATCGGCCTTGCTTGAGAGATCTCTTGAGAACCTGTCAGCAACTTTTTTATTCAGAACATTTGAAATATAAGTTTCTTGGAGAAATGCAACCTGTTGTTTCATGGCAGTGAGCCATACGAAGTTAAATTTTCAATTGGTAGGAGACACCTCCCAAAATGTTAAGCGAAGTCGAGAACTGGGCTCTCGTCATCCGTGGAGACACCATTGCTTGTAACTTCCTTTTCATTTTCCCGGTTGGCCGTCTTTGTTTTTTCTTCTTGATTTTGGTCTTTTTAAATGAAGATGGTGGAAGGAGAGGATCGAGACCGTGCACAAAACTTGCATTTACTGCACGATTTAGGTTGATCGGGATGCACCATTTGTACTTGGTACCCCAGAATGTTTATGTAGTTAGGGACTGCCCTCCTGAGAGCGATAAGAACAGGGCGATTGCCTGTGTAGATGCCACTCGCATCTCTCCTTTCTCTGCACATGGAGTATGAAAAACAAAAATCTCCTGGGGCTCCCTTGAGGACCTCGTCCGAGATCTCAAATGGCACCCCTGGAGCAAAGACAACTGGGGTAGGATTGTTGGGGTCCAATTTAAAAAATAAAAATGCTAAAAGAATTGTTATGACCAAACAATTAAAGTTTACAGGCCTTCAGAGATTACTCAGGCAAAGTTAAGACTAATTTACAAAAGAAAAGGAAATCTAAAATCCCACTGCAAAGTGCAGTGAGGACAACTGTACACCAACCTGTGTTTTCCGGCAGGCTTCTCAAAACACTGCAAAACCGGGCATGCGTATAAATGAAAAACGCAAAAGGACAAGAGAAAAACTTACGGTACCCTGAGACTGGAAAGTCCAAACCCGGAATAAACTCTGGCCTCGCGGGGTCTTCATTTTAGGTTTGGATTCTGTAGACAAGACACTTGGTCCCAACTAAAAGAATCAGAAGCGATCAAATTGTATTACTACGACGAACCGATAGAACTGGTCACCCTGTTTAGAACTCCTAAACTTTTAACTGATATCCAACATTTTACGCGGAAGCTTCAAGTGAATGGGGCAAGATCCAATAGCAGATAACTCATTTCCTCTTTATTTTTAGTGCTTACTTCAAAAGAAAACAAGCAGCATAAAAATTTTTTTCTTGGTGTATAACTTGTTCATATTTGAAGACCTGTGAATTTTGCCTACATTGTGAGACGCCCTTAAAAGAGAGCCTGAAATTGAGTTTTCCATATATGGGGCTCATTTTGTGTCATATTACCAAAGGTTTAGAGAGATACTCTACACAGAGCCTCTGCGTGCTAAAAATATTTTTCTAAAAATACTTATAAAAGACTGCACTAAACCTCAATACTACGACCAAAAGATGGTACCACAAACCGTTTTTTTCCGATCAATCATATACCTTAAGGTTTACCATAAGACTAGAGTGCCAAACCTTATCGAAAGCCTGTGAATGTTAAGAGCAATAGACCTTGCTTACATTCAACTTAGCTAGAATTTGGTTGAAAAGTTGCATCTAAAAGCCTCCCGTGTTTGACGAGGAAGAGTTTTAATAACTTCAAGTTTCCTGATCAATGGAAAGTAAACAAATCGTGTACCTTGGAGAGTAAGAATTTAATGTCTTTATCTTTATTAGACGTTCCTGACAAAACCCCTAAGAGAATTATGGCTTATACCGTTAATGATTATGTAAAAAAAAGCTATGCAAAACTTCACATGCATTAACAGGCTTTCACAGAAGACTATTTTACAGAAACATGGCAGGATGTCTTAAATAAAGAAAAAGTTAAATTTACTTTTTCCTTTTCTTTTGACTCCGTCAAGCACTCTAGTTTGAGATAAGATAAATCAAGGAAACAGTTTTACAGGAAACATAAACGAATGGCTCTCCGACTACACAGGAAGCAAACAATGATAGGCTGGTATTAAACAGAGCAAATTAAACATTGAACATGCAGACTGTGGATTTCGACAAGGTTCTGATTTTTGGTCACGACTATTTCTAATCATAACATCTGACATTTGAAAGTGTACGTCCCGAATTGATCTATCGTATTCTTATTCGTGTTTTTTAATCCAGAAGAAATTTCTAAAACGTATTAGGGGTATGTTTATACTTTACATTGTTTTCCACCAGCAGCAGCTTTCCCCGATGTGCATTTAAGGTTTTCAAACTTGTAATTGTGCTGTAAACTAACCCTTCGTCTCTGGTTTTAGCCTTATACAGTTGATTAATTCATATCATACTTATTTGAGGACACATCGTTAATGTGAGTTAGATATGGAAGAGGTTGGGTGCGTGTAGTGGTGGAGGAAACCATTCGAGGAGCAAACTTGAGGGGCTGTGCAGAATAATAAAGAGTAAACCACGGTGGACTAGCAGTAGCTAGGAGAAAGTAAACTATGATTTCGAACCGGAGGAGATAGAGCTCGCTTAGCCTTTTAAGGCGCATCCGTCTAAGAAAAGGAAACTCTGATTCTGAACCAGGGCAGATGGAACTTTTATGTCAAATACAATTTGCTCCATCCCAGACAACTTTGATTACGGAGAAGACCTGAATGGTCATTCTCGTTGGAATGGTAAATGCTATAAAGAGAATAACGGTGGTTAGGGTTTGGCGAAAGGAATAGGGAGATAACAGATTTTAGGAGAAGCCTCGTAGACTAGATATGACTATTACAAACACATGCTTCATGAAAACATCCGAACGTAAAAGCACAAAAGTCAGTACAAGCGTTGGTTGCATGGAAGCCAGAACTTCTATGGACCTCAAATGGACAAAAAATATCTGCAGAGTTTGCTTGGGATGGGTATGAGTATCTATGGTGAACAGAAGAAAAGAATGCAACAGCAGCCTCGTGTCGGGACCTGGAAGTTAAAAGCTGACAACGTAATGGCATACAAGCAGGTATTACAGGACCAACCCTGTAAAGTCAAGAAGGAGACCTGGGATAACCAGAAAGCCTCTATTATAACGTCGGCTAGAAATATTTCTGGAGTAACAAGAGCCCAGAAGAGGAAGGAAAGGGACACATGGTGGTGGGGTAACGAAGTAATGTTGTGAAGGAGGAAACAGTTGTTTATAAGAGTTTGAAAAACGACAGCCGAAACAAGACTTTGTTAAAAGCGTACCAAAATTCGATAGAAATATCCAAAAGTGAGGTTATACGGCAGATGTTTGAAGAATGTGATACAAATGACGGGCAGGCGAAGATCCACAAAATGGCCAAAGCTAGACAAAGAGCCAGACAAGACAAGCAATCAGTAAACGTAGTTAAAGAAAAAAATGGTTTGATACTATCTGATGAAAGGACGCTAGGAATAGGTGAAGAACATACTTTGATGAACTGCTGAATGTTGAGAACGGTAGGGATAATCTAGTTCCAGTAAGATTTTCATATTTCTTGGCACAGGCCAAGAAAGGTGAAATTTTAATTCTACCTGATAGAGAAGGAAAACCATTGAAGAAGATGGAGATTAAGAGATATCTAACATCAGTGATAAGTTTGCAAGGAGGCTGTGAAGAAGATGTGAAAGTCAGAGTGAAAGTAGCATGGAAATGTGGCATAATTTATATGGTATTCTGACTGACTGACACATGATCACCTGCGTGGAAGGAATGATGTACAAAACCATGGTAAAGCTGGTCCTGATATTTGCAGCAGAAGCATGGAAAATTTTATAGGAAAGGAGCAGGCATTGCTTGAAAGAGCATAAAGGACATTGTTAAGATGGATTCCCATGGTCACCTCAAAGGAAAGAAATGGAATATAAAAATACGTCAGAGGATTGCAGTTTTCTGCTTCGCAGAGAAGATAATAGAGGCTTGACTGAGGTGGTACGGTTAGGTTCTTTTGAAAGAAAATGTCGAATACACTGAGCCAGATACGTTTGGACGGCAAAGTTGAGTTAGACAGAGGAAAAGGTAAAAAGATGCTCCGGAAAAAATATATTAAGAGCTTTTGACCCACCACAACAGTCGCTTGCGATCAAAAGAGGTTAAGAAACCGAAAGCGTGTTTAAGAAAGAGGGACCAGCAGCCTAAGGGAGAAGTGGGAGAATAAAAGAAGAAGCAGAAGAAATGGTATATCACGGGAAAAAACTAGGTCAAAATTCACGATTATCAATTATAATAATTACCTGTATATTATGCTTATAAACAAATCTATCGTGGTGTACAAAGGAGTTTCATGGNAGTTTTGTTGCTGTTTCACCCAAAGCGGCGAGAAGTCACCATACAACCGTTTGTGTGAAATTTGGTGTTAAGCTACGTAGTACTCGCTGTGTTGTACGTTTGACTGTTTTGGAATGATTCGCCTCCCCTTCAATCCCACTGACCGAGCAGAACAAACCCCTTCGGCAAATTCCTTGCGTTTCGACCGACACATTCCTTAGTGTTGAAAAGCATATTGCATTTAAACGAAAGTACAGGCACCGCAAAGTCTCGTCATGGGCTTATAAATTTTCAAGATAATTTGTAGTGGCTTCGAGGAATATTTTTAACCTCAAAAATCCCATAAAATCCCTGCACTTAAGCTGATAAATGCTATCATATTAAACAGAATAGAAAGTAGAGATGTAGGAGTCTTTCAAAGTTAGTTTATTTCTTCATCGTAAGTATTGAAGCCCATGTCATCTGTTGCATCTTCATCTTATTTGTCGTTTTCAAACGTAAATTTACAAACCTCATTTGGTGTTGGTACATTGTAGTTTTCATTATCTAGAAAATCTCATTATTCAGTGATCCATCGAGGTAAGAATATGTCCAGTGCATCCAACTGTGTATAACCACGGAATATTTGAACGAATACCGGTCTATGCATTGCCAACCCATCCTGTCGAGACTTTACTGAAACGGTAAACGTTCCATTGTGTGTTTTTGTATATTTTTCTGAAGATGCCCGCGAATCTGTTTTAGGACGGCACCTTCGCAAAGCTTATTGAAAGGAATGTTTCCAGTGCTCAGTTATCCACGTATTCGCCATTTTCTCGTCACACCAACCACTGTTTGTAAACCATTTTAGACCTGGCGGTTCCAGGAATTTTGTTCTTCTTGGTCAATTTTTAACCATTTTGCCTCTAAATATAAGTGGACGGACGCTGCAAACACTGTAAGCAATGGTTATTAATTGCACCATGCATTGGCTTCTTAAAGTTCAAATATGCATCAGATGTATTTACTTCATTGACCAACAGAGGATTTGTAGTGAAACACAACAGAAAGTAGATTCCTCCATATTTGTTGTCTTTGGTTCAAAATTATCACGTATTAGGACACGCTATAGTGCACTTAAAATGCTTGCAAAGGTAATGTTCAAGTTCTCCTTTGTTGAAGGCTTAAACCACCTTCGTGTAACAGTTGCTCTCCCAGTCTAATTGTGCTTTGTGATATTCATCACGGAATTTGCTGCATCTCGGAAAATTTTGATGTAATGCCCCTCCCAGCTGATGGGACCCCTGCATCTGCATGTGGTCTGGGGGTCATTATTAAAATTTTGTAGTACTTCTTTAAATAATGTTTTTAAAGATAACTTCAAATAAGGAATTCTAACGACATTTCGGTTGACTTTTTGAGACCAGAAACAAAAGGATGTGCTTCTATCCGAAATTGTACGGGTACATGCACAGAAAGTTGCAGCAATTTTCAACGGTTGTGCATGCATGTAGTAGTAGAGTCATCCGTTGGACTTGTTTTGAAAGAAAACAAATGGCAGTAAATGTGTGGCGAAAGAGTGGGACCGTTTAAAGGCGATGTTAGTCTGCGGCAGGAGACGTTGAGTTAGACAGAGGAAAAGGTAAAAAGATGCTCCGGGAAAAATATATTAAGAGCTTTTGACCCACCACAACAGTCGCTTGCGATCAAAAGAGGTTAAGAAACCGAAAGCGTGTTTAAGAAAGAGGGACCAGCAGCCTGAGGGAGAAGTGGGAGAATAAAAGAAGAAGCAGAAGAAATGGTATATCACGGGAAAAAACTAGGTCAAAATTCACGATTATCAATTATAATAATTACCTGTATATTATGCTTATAAACAAATCTATCGTGGTGTACAAAGGAGTTTCATGGATGTGAAAAAACATGTAGCATTTTGGGGCACAAAGACCGTACTCTTGATGCTGAAAATTTCTGCCCCACTTTTAGAAACCTTCAAATAAGTATTGTTCAAAAAAGTACACATTTAAACCATATCGAGGACACTAGAGAAAACCAGTCACACATCTCACCAACAATAAGTTTTTGTGAAACTCATGAAATTGAGTTCCGAAGGAAATTTATGTGGTTTACATTAATTTTTTCAACTCTCTGAGATACACCATAGGCAATGGCAGTGTCTTTTCCATCTAAAAACACTGTCATTGGCTATGGTGTATCTCAGAGAATCCATCCCGAATTGTTGGAATAGTGTGAAGAATTACTACGACAAAAAAACGTGTCTTAAGGCCAAACGTTGAAAAGATATAAGAATCCTTGAACGGCCTTAAGCAGAAAACCATTGACAAAACCAAGGAGAATGCTTGCATTCTATCAAGTACTTCCTCGTCATTCAGATGTATCCTTTTTCTGTTAGAAATTGTAAGACTCTCGTTTATCCTTGAGAACATAACACAAATGCTACATGCTGTGTAACTTGAGATGGTGAAAGTTCAGCTGCACGTAACAAACCTGGTTAAGATACTCAATGGTCACGCGAGCCAGGCAAAGGAGCACTTGTAAAACATGTATTTACACAAGCATTCCAGTTGGCCGGGCAAGTAGATATAAACTTCTGAAGGCCAAAAAACTGAAAAAGAAAAATGTACAGAACAAATTCAAGTGACATAACTTATGATCTCGACAGTTTTCATAAACTATTACTTTTTACACCATATTTTTATTATTTATTTCTTTATGTAACAAAACTTTTTTCATTTTAACTGATTCTCAGTTTAGTCTATTTGACTTATACTCACAATAGATGCAAAATCTTGTTCGTGACGCTTTCAAGTAGGGATTGTGCAAAAGCAACAAATTAAAGACATTGACAACTTCGAAAATAAGATCAATATCTGGTACAAATTTGGCAAACAACAAATTTAGATGGATTATGCTTAATGGAGCATGTTGACTTGGTTCGCTGTCACGCCGTCTTTTCAATTAGCAAACATGCAGCGCTTTTTGTCCTAACAATACCAGCAACAAAGTGAGCGATAATGCCACCTTTCAGTACACTATGTTGCGTTAAAGCATGGGTTTGCTCCACAATGTCGAATGCCCGAATTTACTATTTGTGTACAATTCATTCAGTATAACTAGGGAACCCGAAATTTTGTAATCCGCTATAAATTGTTATAAATGGCTATTTTCGCTTTTTTCCGCTATAAAATGCTATTTTTGCTTTTTCCTCCTAGAATCTGCTATTTTTCGAAAATTCTACATTTTATTCCAATGATTTCTCGAACACAAACCTTAAATCCAGTTCATTATTTGCCACGTTATGAATGGGAACTCGAAATACTGCGTCTATTTTGGGAGAAAATAGCGGGGGAAATCGAGAAAATAGCATTTAATAGTGGATTGAAAGTTGTCAAGTTCTTAAGAAAAATGCAAGCTATAAGGCTCGTTTCCATTTTATTCAACAGACTTAAGTCCAACGCAGTCACTCAGGCAAAAGTCGTTTGAAAAACAAGGGCGTTCATGTACACGTGGTCCATCACTGTTGATTAAAATAGAATATTTAGTAGCTTGATCGTTTCCTCTCTCATTCTACGTCTGTTTGAGGAGAGCATGGAAGTTTATGTGGAAAATGAAGGCACCACTGCTGAGCTGTTCGATGGGAGGGCGAGAGCTGTGACCCCGTGCTTTAAGATATTGGACAGTCTATCTGTCATGCCCCTCCAGAACTGGATGACGTCTTTCTTGCAGACTTAGTCGTCCGAGAACAGCCTTTTATACCTCGATTTCTGCTTTGACTGTTTCAATGCTGTCATCGTTTAGACCAGTCTGTGCCAGTGTATCCACGTCCAGCACCAGACACTGTGCTTTCATTGGATTTAGAACACGAACAGCGCGTAAAAACGGTAGTACTGGGTGCTTGCCAACCTCTATGTACAAAGCAAGTTTGCTCGCTATGGCCGCGAAGCCAGCTTTGAAGCGCTCTTCTTCGAATGTGCAGGTATCAACCTGCACTCGTAGGTAAATTAAGAAGTCGCTCACTGTATCGTAGGCTTCGGATTAGAGAAGGTCCGATTTTGCCAGAGTGAACAAAGTGTGTCTAAACCTGTCTGCTTGAGCAGAGATGAATTGAAAGTCCGTTCGAACCTGGGGATCAGTGAGAAGTTCCCGAAGCGATGCCAACACCCTGGTCTGGTCGTTGAGATTTCCAACTCTCTTTCAACAAACTCTTCATAGAGACACACGTGCCTCGCGTGGTATACGCAGGCATTCAACCAGGCTCCCAATCTGGTCAGCACTAGTTCAGGACATGTTGAAAGCACGTCACGGTAGGCCTTCAACATATAGACAGCGCTACCAGAGATGAAAGCATGCACCTGCTCAAAGCCTATGCCAAAGTCACTCAAGCATATGACAACGGCACGCGAGACCGTACAGTTGTCAACCTTTTCTAGAAAAATGGTGTCGATGAGATAGAACTCATCCGTCTTTCTTGCATCTAACGCTTTGACTAAATCATTCAGAACATGCATTTGCTCAATATTTGTAGTTTCGTCGATGCACCCAGCAACTGGCTTACCCCTTAATAGCTCCTGAAGCTCTTTGTGATGATCCTCGTACACTTTTTGAACATACTCTTTGCGGAGCGTATTACACTTCGGGATAGCCCCGCCATTCCGAACGTGCTTTATGAAGAAGGCACGTACTGGCACACAGTCCACTTTTTCTAAAGGGATATGTGCTGCAGTAAACGTCTTGACAAGATCAGTTACAACTTCCTGACATGCAGCAGTTGCTTCATTGCATTTCTTCATGCAGGTCCCCATCGTGATCTACATTGAGAAAATAAACAAGATGTGTCGGGATTTAAGATCTTCATACATATGTGTATCAATTTAAGTAACTTACAAGCAAGCAAATTTGTTAACAATTAGTAAATGAAAGTGCATTTTGTGAAGTTTACATTGTAGTCCATTAACAGAGTTAGACATTTTTACTACGTATTGTAATCAGAAGGATGTAGATGTACATACGAGTGTACGTTACGATTCGTAAGAAGTGTTTGTTCCCATTGGAGTAAGCCATTATGTTTGTGCTGTAGAATAGATGTACTACAGCCAAATAATATATTTCCTTTTTTATTCATTCAAGTGCCCTTCCCTGTAAATAGAATGTCGGACAGGATGATTGGTATGAAAGTGGAAGTGGAGGGACAGATGTTGAATATCATAAGTGCCTATGGACCCCAGGTTGGATGTTCACAAGAAGAGAAGGAGATGTTTTGGGGGGACCTTGATGCGGTCATGATGGCAATACCAGCAGGGGAGAGATGCTTCATTGGAGCGGAGTTCAATGGGCATGTGGGTAAAGGAAACAGAGGTGATGAAGATGTCATGGGAAGATATGGATTTGGCATGAGAAATGATGAAGGACAGGGTATAGTTGATTTCGCGATCAGGGCTGAGATGGCTGTATTGAACACCTATTTTAAGAAAGGGGAAGATCAGCGAGTGACATACAGGAGCGGATGAAGGAGCTCACAGGTGAACTACGTGCTTTGCAAGAGAAGGAACGTGATAGAAGTGAGCGATTGCTTTGTTCTGGGAGGAGAAAGTGTTGCTACTCAGCATAAAGTGGTGGTGTGCAGAGTTGATGTTCCAAGCAAGAAGCGCTCAAAGAAGACAGTCAAACCTAGAGTTAAATGATGGCGTCTAAGGGACCCACAATGCCAGAGAAGGTTCAACATCGAGGTCATCGAGGAAACCAAGTACAAGAGTGACGTTCTGGGAAATTGGTCGCACATTACAGGAAAGATCCGTGACATTGCAAAGGATGTGCTGGGAGTGACGAATGGAGGAAAGAGGAAGGACAAAGAGACGTGGTAGTGGAATGAAGCTGTAAAAACCAGCATCAAACGCAAGAAAGACGCAAAGAGAGTATATGATAAGACAAGCAGTGAGGTGAACAAAAGAGAGTATCACAAACGCCGATCAGAAGCCAAGAGCGAGGTAGTAAAGGCCAAGGAGGAGGTATACAAGGATCTCTACGACTGGCTGAATACAAGGGAAGGGGAAAAGGAGTTGTATAGAATTGCAAAATAGAAGGACAGAGCATCAAAGGACATACAGCATGTGAGAGTCATTAAGAATGAGGATGGCAGACCAATCACCAGTGAGGAGGAAGGGCTACAAAGATGGAAAGATTACTTCGAAAGTCTGATGAACACGGAAAATCCCAGAGAACCCAGGGAGGAAAAGGCTGGAAGCAACGACCATGAATTTGAGCGGATAAGCACAACTGAAGTAAGAAAGACAATGAGAAAAATGAAGAGCGGGAAAGCTGTTGGTCCTGATGAGATCCCCATCGAAGTCTGGAGAGGCCTGGGAAATGAAGGTTTGAAGGTGCTGACGAAGTTATTCAACGAAATCTTGGAAAGTGAGACCATGCCTGATGAATGGAGGAGAAGCGTGCTGATCCCAGTATACAAGAACAAGGGTGATGCACAGGAATGTAGTAACTACCGTGGAATTAAATTGATGTGTCACACAATGAAGCTATGGGAAAGAATTTTGGAAGGCTAAGGCAACAGGTTAAAATCTGCAGGCAGCAATGTGGCTTCATGGCAGGCAAAAGCACCAGCGATGCCTTGNAACGAGCCTGTTGTTCACATCAATTATAGCATGTTAGTAACACTGTAGTAAGTCACAAGAGCAAAAACTTACCAGCTATAATGTAAACATGAAGAAATCCGTGGCCCTTATAAACGCACACAGATATGATATGGTGGTTAAGATGTTAACCAGTGACCGTAGTAAAAGAGAAGCCGTCCCCCATCGCGCCCCCCTCCCACCTTGCCGTTTACTTGTAGTCATTAACGGTTGCTGTTTTCACAAATATATTTGTTGAGCTAGCCTACTGTCAGAGGATTAGGGCAAACGGGATGAAATTCATGTATAACAAACATCTTCTTTCTCCGTTGTTGCTTCCTTCTTTCTCTCTGTTGCTTGTTGCTGTCTGTGCATTTGGCGTTGTTCAGCTTTTGACTGGCAAAGTTGGATTCATTTGACGTCACATTGGATTCATAGGGATTCGGGGGACGCAGAGAAGGAGAGCAGGGTGGGGATCACTTTCGTTTGGCTTGCAGATTGTTTCCTCAAGACTGAAGAAAGGCTGAAGCTCTGTTACTATGTGGTATCTGCGTCACAAAGAGCAGTGGGCTGTCGGCCGGTCTCTGTGAGTCATTGTGTTGCTGTTGTTTTGGCAGCTGGCTGCGGATTGGCTTCTTTTTGGAACAAACTAGCCTATTGATGACACAATATTGGACTTTAGATCCTTTTTAACAGTTGTGTTTTGTACTAGGGTTCTATTGTTTTCTGTAAACAGTCAAGTGATTCGTGTCTTACGAAATGCTGTTGTCTGTCTACCTATTGATTTCGTTCTAAATTCAGTTAATAAGAAACCGTGGGATGGACCAGAGGAGCTGCTGCGTCCATCAATATAGTTTATCCAGCTACTGTACAAAATAAAGTTAAGATTGTACAGAGAGAACTTAAAGTACAGGACCTGCCAGTAGAGAGCATGAGGTATATATAAATTCAATTACTGTCTATATTTTCTATTGATTTAGTGTAAGCAATCATAGTTCACTTGATATGACATTGTGGCGCATACTAACTTTGTAATGGATAAATATCAGTTTTGTTGTCCACATATTATGCTTTGAGTTGTATTATTGACTGCCTTTATGTGCTTATTATAATTTACATGTACGTATGTTAAAAAGACGCCAAGTTCTACTAATTATTGTAACTTTATGTAATGTAGTGAAATCGTACAGTGTATTGTTTTTAACGAGAAAATGTTTAACTTAGCCTTTTGTTTATATTTTAGCTTTTACGGTGTGGTGTAAATAAAACATTAGAAGCAACAAGGCTAAGTTATTTAACCCATCAGTATAAAAGTCATCCACTCTCACTCCCTTGAGTTCCCATCTGGGGGGCCTGTTATAGTAAAAGCTCTACTCTAACAAGCAGAGGAGAGACAAATTAAAGACTCAAGGTACTCAACTCTAACAAGCAGAGGAGAGGCAAAGTAAACTATCTTTACCAGAGTAAGAGATAACAGTTAAACATATCGAAAGGAACTTGATTTTTAACTGTAAGCTATCTGTCCGTATATACCAGAAATCTACTACTGAAAGTGAGCGGTTATTCACAGTACCAGCAATTTAGTACTGTTGACATTTGACATTCTCTATAGCCCAAGAATCAAAGAACACTGGGTCTTCACAGTATTTAGATCTATTAGAATCCTAGTCTAAAATATCGAGAAATAGATCCTTGTATTTTAAACAAGGAACGAACATTGAAGTGTGTTACAGTAGCCGTGTTTGTTTATCTCTCAAGTGTCATATTTAAATTTTTTGACAACTTGAGTATGTAAATTCCTAAGTATTCAATAATTTTTAAACAAGTCCTTATGACTCATTAGCCTACCCTTGTGCAATATCTGCAGCCTGGCATTCCTTTATTAATTTTGTTTACATTCCTTTGTTAGTTCAAATTAGTACCTTGTGTCAGAAAGCGGCTGCTTTGTTTTGGGGATATCCTGGTTTGTGGGCGGGTTGCTCAGTTGCGCGGTGCGCGTGATTCACCGTTTTTGGTTGCTTGTTTGTGGTGGGGGGCGATTTGGTCAAACACTGCTCGTTGTTGATGCAATACCTTATCCTAATTCACAACTACCAGTACTGTCCAATTATGTCTGAGACTGGTGAGCAAACGACTAGACATTGTAGCAGGGAAACAAAGCTATCAGCTAAGGCTCATGAAAACAAAGTTCAAAAAATTAAAAAGAGTATTTAGTCCAAAATCAACGAGCTGTCAAGTAAAATTAAGCAAGTGAAAACAAAGCTAAACAAAAATGAAGAGATTTCAGGTGCCACAATAAGAGCACAACTGCATGCAGCACTTTGGGTAATTCAAAATATGATAGGAGAGCTGGAACAAATAGAGCATGATTCAGCCAAAGAGTTCACAACAAGCGTGGAATCATTAAAAAACCAACAAGCTATCATTTTAACAAAGCTAGATGAACAGGCTCAAGCCACCAAATCAAAGACCTCAACATCAGGCAAGTCTAAACAAACAATGACTTTAAAAAATCTAAAGGATCACAAGCAAGACTTAAATTTTTGCAACTTAAGCTAGATGCAGCCGATAAAGATGCTAAAATAAAACAGAAACAAGCTGAACTTGAACAGCAGCAAAGACTTCTAGAGCAGCAAAGACTGGAAAGTCTAATAGAAATAGAGCAGCGGAAAGTAGAAATTTATGAAACCCTAGATAGTTGTGATGATGATTCATCAGTTTCGCTCTCAGATATAGTGTCAGTAGCAGATAAGGTATGTAAAATACCTGATCCGCCCATAGATAACACAGTGACAAAGCAAGTCTATGACACAGAGGCATTGTCCAACCAGCATAGTGCTTCTGTATACAGAATGCCAAACTCACCAACAAAGATATCTTCACAGTCAGACATTCAACTGGCTGTACGTAACGACGAGGAGTTAAACAAGCTGTTATCTGGTGTTACTATCGCTCAAGGTGGTGTGTTGCCCAACATCCAAGCTGTTCTCCTACCCAAGAAGACCGAAACCAAAGCCAAGAAAGCATAAGACAGGACAGGTATTTGGCACTTTGATTTGTTCCTACACTACTCAAAAACTGCTCTTTTCAGAGCAACCACATGCAACAAGCTACAGTGATATTTGATTTTCCCATCTTGATGTGCAAGGTATAATGTTCAAGTGTTTTACACTTACTCGTTACTTGTCACCAGACGAGAGATTGCCTCTCTCTTTTTTTTTTGCTGCATTTTATGAGTTTTTAGCATAGTTTATTGCAATGCTCATTACGTAGTAGGTAAGAGCGCGTTAGGTTATTCAGTTGTGTTACATAGCCTCTGCTGAGTAACTTGCTAGCCAGCTTAAGCGTGACGCTGCAAATGCTGACAAAAAATGAAGTTCAATTGAATGATGAATAAGACGATCAATGTCATATTCGTTCTCCTTGCTCTTCTATATATACTACACTAAGATGCTACAATTAGTTACAGCACATTATTTTACAAATCAATGAAATTGAAGTGATGTTATCCTGTACACGCCAAAAGCACACGATCAAACTCAAAGCCTTAAAATAATGTGCAAGAGTCTAATAAGTACTTTGATATAAATTTCGTAGTATAAACAAGGCACAGAAACCTGATTCAGTTGCTGAGTGCAAAGTATTGATTGGACAAAAATAAAGATAAAAAATATAAATTTATATATATTGAGAAGCAATACATTCGTGAACGAGCCTGTTGTTCACATCAATTATAGCATGTTAGTAACACTGTAGTAAGTCACAAGAGCAAAAACTTACCAGCTATAATGTAAACATGAAGAAATCCGTGGCCCTTATAAACGCACACAGATATGATATGGTGGTTAAGATGTTAACCAGTGACCGTAGTAAAAGAGAAGCCGTCCCCCATCGCGCCCCCCTCCCACCTTGCCGTTTACTTGTAGTCATTAACGGTTGCTGTTTTCACAAATATATTTGTTGAGCTAGCCTACTGTCAGAGGATTAGGGCAAACGGGATGAAATTCATGTATAACAAACATCTTCTTTCTCCGTTGTTGCTTCCTTCTTTCTCTCTGTTGCTTGTTGCTGTCTGTGCATTTGGCGTTGTTCAGCTTTTGACTGGCAAAGTTGGATTCATTTGACGTCACATTGGATTCATAGGGATTCGGGGGACGCAGAGAAGGAGAGCAGGGTGGGGATCACTTTCGTTTGGCTTGCAGATTGTTTCCTCAAGACTGAAGAAAGGCTGAAGCTCTGTTACTATGTGGTATCTGCGTCACAAAGAGCAGTGGGCTGTCGGCCGGTCTCTGTGAGTCATTGTGTTGCTGTTGTTTTGGCAGCTGGCTGCGGATTGGCTTCTTTTTGGAACAAACTAGCCTATTGATGACACAATATTGGACTTTAGATCCTTTTTAACAGTTGTGTTTTGTACTAGGGTTCTATTGTTTTCTGTAAACAGTCAAGTGATTCGTGTCTTACGAAATGCTGTTGTCTGTCTACCTATTGATTTCGTTCTAAATTCAGTTAATAAGAAACCGTGGGATGGACCAGAGGAGCTGCTGCGTCCATCAATATAGTTTATCCAGCTACTGTACAAAATAAAGTTAAGATTGTACAGAGAGAACTTAAAGTACAGGACCTGCCAGTAGAGAGCATGAGGTATATATAAATTCAATTACTGTCTATATTTTCTATTGATTTAGTGTAAGCAATCATAGTTCACTTGATATGACATTGTGGCGCATACTAACTTTGTAATGGATAAATATCAGTTTTGTTGTCCACATATTATGCTTCGAGTTTGTATTATTGACTGCCTTTATGTGCTTATTATAATTTACATGTACGTATGTTAAAAAGACGCCAAGTTCTACTAATTATTGTAACTTTATGTAAGGTCGTGAAATCGTACAGTGTATTGTTTTTAACATAGCATAGAGTATATGTTTACTTAGCCTTTTGTTTATATTTTAGCTTTTACGGTGTGGTATAAATAAAACATTAGAAGCAACAAGGCTAAGTTATTTAACCCATCAGTATAAAAGACATCCACTCTCACTCTCTTGAGTTCGCATCTGGGGGGCCTGCTAAACTACCCTATATTAATGCAAGCATGTGTTGCCCTTTCAAAAACTCGATCGCCACCTTCACCTTCACCTTCACCTTCACCTTCACCTTCACCTTCACCTTCACCTTCACCTTCCTTCTTTCTTGCATTTTTGTGCATGGGGTCGTGTTGGTAAATAACTTGGTGTCACAGACTTTGAGATCGGAAACGTCAAAGCCTGCCTTCAGAGCTGGTTTGCTCAAAGGGTAAAATGTGCTTGGCAGCACGTGCCAAACGGAACTACAAAAGGATGTCTGTGCTGACAGACAGCATGCACGTGAATTTTTTTTCTGTGGGCGGTCCTTTAAAAAATATTTCGGCTCGTTTGATATCTGACAATGTGAATTGGGTTTGCAAGGTTGGTGTTTGAGAAATCATTGGAATAAAATGTAGAATTTTCGAAAAATAGCAGATTCTACCAAGAAAAAGCAAAAATAGCATTTTTTAGCGGAAAAAGGCGAAAATAGGTATTTATAGCAATTTATAGCGGATTACAAAATTTCGGGTTCCCTACTAATAAAAAACTCTTCGTTCTTTAATAACGGTGCCCGGACTTTTAAGGCTGAATGAACACCCATCGAATACAGGATACAAAATAGAATTTTAAAGGTAAGAGGCTTACCTGTTTCTAAACTCCGCCCAAATACAGGCCTGCAGACTGCCTCGCTCGGCAGAGGAAGATTAAAAATAAAAAATAAAAATTATCTGTCTGTGACTGGTTTTGAAGACGAAATGCAAAACTACTCCCCTGACGACTGTGTGAAGTTCTGTTTTTCAATGTAAACTTTTGGGCAAGGCCTTCCTGAAGTTGTTGTTTGAGACTTTCCACAAGGCGACTTTGGAATTATTGCTTGAGACTTTAACACAACGCGATTTACTTTAATAACGTGCACATTGTGTGAGGAGTCAAAATATACTGGGTCTTTCATTGATGGAACCCCTGGTAAACAGTGGGCCCATTTTGTCTTTCACAGATATCCACCTTTTAAAGACCCGAAATAAAGGAACAGATCAAGAAAAAGAGGGACAGAAAGCGTGCAAGACACCATAAAATGCAAGACATACGGATCGCCCCTCCAGGACCCTCCGTAGGAAGGTCCTTCCTTCTGGGTTGGTCATCAGCCAAAGCTCAAGCACCTCAAGACGACCGGTCCTGTGTGGTTGGGCCCTATAGCTGTAGACCCGACCAAGGAGAGACCAGAGCTCTACACTTGATCTTAGCCAAAAGGCCGAGAAGCGATAC
>RDPX01000118.1:762624-781209 GCA_003991215.1 Morbakka virulenta | reverse complement strand
GGTGTGGTATAAATAAAACATTAGAAGCAACAAGGCTAAGTTATTTAACCCATCAGTATAAAAGACATCCACTCTCACTCTCTTGAGTTCGCATCTGGGGGGCCTGCTAAACTACCCTATATTAATGCAAGCATGTGTTGCCCTTTCAAAAACTCGATCGCCACCTTCACCTTCACCTTCACCTTCACCTTCACCTTCACCTTCACCTTCACCTTCACCTTCCTTCTTTCTTGCATTTTTGTGCATGGGGTCGTGTTGGTAAATAACTTGGTGTCACAGACTTTGAGATCGGAAACGTCAAAGCCTGCCTTCAGAGCTGGTTTGCTCAAAGGGTAAAATGTGCTTGGCAGCACGTGCCAAACGGAACTACAAAAGGATGTCTGTGCTGACAGACAGCATGCACGTGAATTTTTTTTCTGTGGGCGGTTCTTTAAAAAATATTTCGGCTCGTTTGATATCTGACAATGTGAATTGGGTTTGCAAGGTTGGTGTTTGAGAAATCATTGGAATAAAATGTAGAATTTTCGAAAAATAGCAGATTCTACCAAGAAAAAGCAAAAATAGCATTTTTTAGCGGAAAAAGGCGAAAATAGGTATTTATAGCAATTTATAGCGGATTACAAAATTTCGGGTTCCCTACTAATAAAAAACTCTTCGTTCTTTAATAACGGTGCCCGGACTTTTAAGGCTGAATGAACACCCATCGAATACAGGATACAAAATAGAATTTTAAAGGTAAGAGGCTTACCTGTTTCTAAACTCCGCCCAAATACAGGCCTGCAGACTGCCTCGCTCGGCAGAGGAAGATTAAAAATAAAAAATAAAAATTATCTGTCTGTGACTGGTTTTGAAGACGAAATGCAAAACTACTCCCCTGACGACTGTGTGAAGTTCTGTTTTTCAATGTAAACTTTTGGGCAAGGCCTTCCTGAAGTTGGTGTTTGAGACTTTCCACAAGGCGACTTTGGAATTATTGCTTGAGACTTTAACACAACGCGATTTACTTTAATAACGTGCACATTGTGTGAGGAGTCAAAATATACTGGGTCTTTCATTGATGGAACCCCTGGTAAACAGTGGGCCCATTTTGTCTTTCACAGATATCCACCTTTTAAAGACCCGAAATAAAGGAACAGATCAAGAAAAAGAGGGACAGAAAGCGTGCAAGACACCATAAAATGCAAGACATACGGATCGCCCCTCCAGGACCCTCCGTAGGAAGGTCCTTCCTTCTGGGAGTCAAAATATACTACATTCGCTGCGAAGGAAAGCAGTTCTTGACTATCAATCAGTACAATAGCCCTTGACGTCATACAGAATGAAATGTCACAAAGAACTTTTGCACTTATTGTATCAAAAGCAGCGACTGACAGACTATTGACGACAGACTCACAAGGGGCGTATGTCTGTGCAAATCAGATGAGAAATTCCAAAGATTGTGTTTATCATTGAGGAATTCTGGACCTCACATGTGTTGAAAGAACGGTTGATGTTATCACGTTGTTGGGAATTTGTCTGCAGAAATGCCAAAAATGGAATATTGGGCAATTGATGACAATGATGACAAAGTCAATGAGGTCATATTTCTCTGGCAGAATTCTTTATTCTTCTTTATTGTTTTTTTTCTTTGAAATGAAAATTGGTTTATATATTTTTTCTTTTTGGGTAAGCCGCATATACATACTTAATACAATATGTAATATTGCCAGAAATAAAATTTAAAAAGAGATGCAAGTATCAATGACTTTATGTAAGAGCGACTCATCCTCCCGTAATGGATTTTCTTTCAAATCTGTGACATCATCAAACTAAAATAATGCGAGAAAACAATAAATTAAATGCCAAAACCTTGTTGATTGTTTAGTTCATTTTATGTCGTATTAAATCGCCTGACAAATAACTTGAATGAATACAGTTTCAGATGCAATAAACAAATTGGATTAGATGAAAGAAAAGACAGTATGTTGGAGAAAATTTTATCTGTCCTATTTATTTTCTTTACGTAAAATAGATATCTTGCGTAAAATGACTCCAGAATCACCCGAGAACCACGTCGAGTATCCATTTCTTACAGATGTTTTTAAACCCTCTTTTTTTTTCATCACACAAAGCACTCAGTCATTTTCCTCCTGTGTGGGTGTTTTTCCTTCCATTCTGCCTTGCAACACCATTTTGACACACACTTACACATGACATAGTGTATGCCTGATCCATTTTTGTTTTCTTTAATATTTGACGCAACTAGGGATCGGAAGAGTCCCACTCTTTCGAGAAAGTTCGACTTTTTGCCCTTGAGACACATTTATTATTCATCATTTACGTCCACAACCACATTTCATAGGCATTTAGCCTATTAATTTCGTCTTTTCTCAGAATTTTCTTTTCTGAGCTGGACAAGCACAGATTCGACACAACCATTTTCATTATTATACTTTATTATATTATGGAAGGCAAAATTAATATGTTTGTCATGCATTTCTTTTCTCGTGCTAAATGTGGGATTGATAATTGCAACTCTGACCTTTATTTCTCTCTTAAATTTGTCATCTTCGGTCAAGACACAATTCTTGTTGGTGGGGCATGTTAGAATAATGACGTTATCGATTATTGATGTACGCGGTATATATTCTTGACACCTTCAGATATACAAGGTAATTTTTATTAACTTCTTGGTGTATTACATAGAGTAGGAGTTATTTTTGGTCTCACACACTTGAAACATCATGTTGAATTGGCAGGGGCTACTCTACTATAACATATAGTGATGACATAATGATGAGAATAGTACGTGTACAATAGAGTATACACGCGGAATACGTAAAGAGTAATTAAAAACAATTCTTGTAAAGGAAGTTTACGCTTTAATTTTTCAGTGCTGTAAATTTATTTATAACTTCATTACCAAAAGCTTCAAGTTCTGCAATAAATCGGCATTATTAACATGGTGAATTAGCAGGTGAATTAAGAATATGATCCCCCATTACATTCCTTAAGAGAGTATTTATTCTTTTCATTGTTGCAAAACATCGTTATGTCTGAGTGTTTGAAACCTGTGTAGCCAGTTCCAATCGATCTAATTTGAAAGATTCTACAAAAGATTCGGTGAAGTTATTATTCAAAACGTATAAATGCAAACCTGTAGCATTACTTAAATGTCTGAATAATTCATTATCATACAAAATCTTCGATCCCCCTTCGCAGCCTTTCTTTGATTAGCATTTGACAGTTTGAGCAAGCAAGAATCGGGATTTTGTTGGGGAATTTAGTATGAACGTTAATGCAAAGTAAAAGATTTATCAGTTTGAAGGGCTCTATGTATTTGATGTTTGCAAATTGAGTATTTAATTAGTATCAAATCATTTACTTCCTTCACAGCAGAGCTGATCTCTTTAAGACGAAAAGACCTTGTGTCTGCCTTGTAGTCAGATTTTAGACCCTCAACTCCATGTCTTATAGCCTAAATAGCTTCAGTGCACGTATTGACAGCATCAGACATTTATGCGATGTCAGAACTTCTAAACTGAAATATTGAAAACAACAGCTCGATGTTAGAAAAGATTTGATCGTTCGTTCGTTTTCGTGCGTGTCTCGGCTAAAGCGTTTCTGCCCCGTAGCGGGTACATGATATTGCCGATGGTGTGGGCTCCTCTAAGTCAGCAAAGTTGCAATTTGGGGCGTCTGGACATTGCAGGAGATGGTCCATAGTCTGTGTGGCATTACAGTTGCAGGTGTCAGATGTTGATAATCCCATTCGTTTCATGACAAATTTGCATCTACCAGAACCAGTACGTAGCCGGTTTAGACTGCGCCACGTTGTCCAGCCAAGATCGTGGCCAGTAGCAAGTTGTTCTTTGGGAACTACACATCTGCTCTCAAAAACTGTTGAGTTTGGTGATTCATGCCATAGTGGCTTCCACATGGTTTCTCGTTGAGATTGACAAGGTGAGATATTTTCATCTGGTATAGAAAGGAAGCTATCTCTTGACTTCAGTCGAGTTAGAGGTGGACCGTAGTTATGCAACGGGTGACGCCCATCGGTGATTTGTATTAATCGTTCCCGATTAGAGACAGATGTCCTTCTCACATGTGGTTGGTCTATGCCTGACAGAGCATACAGAGAATGGACTGGTATGGATCGTATTGTCCCTGTAATTATTCTACAAGTGTTATTGAGTGAAATATCCACTTGTTTAGCATGTGTTTACCTTCCCCAGGTGGAGCATGCATACTCGCCGACTGAAAAACATAAGGCAACAGCAGTGGTGCGCAGTGTTGATGGGTTGGTTCCCCAATTGGAGTTTACCAACTTGTGCAACAGATTATTCCTTGTGTCAATCTTTGCCTTAACATTAGAGCAATGTGATTTGAAAGAGAGTGTTCGATCCAGAGTGACGCCCAAATACTTTGGAGGTGGACGGTGCTCCATGGTTGGTTGTTGTTTCCATGTAATATTGAGAGTTCGTTTTGCCTCTTGATTTTTCAGGTGAAAAGCACAAACTTGGGTTTTAACTAGGTTTGGCTTCAAGTCATTGGACTCGTAATAAGCAGTAAGCTGGTTCAGGGCGTTCTCGAGGGTGTTTTCGATCTCAGCGAAGGACCGCTGTTGAGTTGTTATACAGGTGTCGTCTGCATAGATGAAACGCCTGCATGTACGTGGTAATGGTAAATCATTTGTGTAAATGTTAAAGAGAAGAGGTGATAAAACACTTTCTTGTGGTAGGCCACTGCGTTGTGTGGGCCATCTGCGTCTCTGACCATTAAGTTCAACGAAGAACCGTCTATTTTCCAGCATACTTCGTATTGTATGACACAGGTCCACGTCATTTGTGATGGTCCAAATTTTGTGTATAAGCCGTTGATGTTGTACAGTGTCGCATGCAGCTGTTAAATCGACAAATGTTGCTCCGGTAATGAGTTTTCCTTGGTAACCATCCTCAATATGCTGTGTCAGGTTCGTGAGTTGTGTTGAGAACGAACGCCCTGGGCGAAACCTAGCCTGTTCTGGAATGAGTTTCTCATCAATGGTGGTACTAAATTTTCCAAGTATCATACGTTCAAATAGTTGGTATGTAATACTTAGTAGGGAGATTGGTCTAAAGCTCTTGTGGTTGTCTGGATCTTTTCCCGATTTCAGGACAGCAATGATTTTCAATCATCTCCTTTGTTGAGGGATTCTCTTGCGGTTCACACAGTCTTGGAATAGGTCCACTAGCCGCCCTTTAGTAGTGGGGCCGAAATACTTCAAAAACTCTGCAAGAATGCCATCAGTGCCCGCTGCTTTGCCATTCTTCAGTAATTTTACATCCTTCTCCAGTTCATCAAAATTGAATGGTTTGGTGAGAGCTCAATCTGAGTTGGTGGTACTGGGTGGGATTTTGTATCTCTGATAATCACCTGCTGGTCGTCTGTGTGCGGATTTCCCATCAGTAAAAGTTGAGTGGCAATCAGGTTGGCTGTGACAGTGGATGTTAGTTTTACTGTGGTGGTGTCTTTCCCAAGCCTCTTGATGGTAGTCCAGGTTTTTTTGCTATTATAAGTCAGATTCGTTGTCAGCTTTCTCTGCGTTATTCTGCTATACTTTCAAGTAATTCCTCTNCGCAGCCAGAGTTTTCCCTTTTAAATAGGGTCGCTTACTGTTATTGTCTCTTGTACGCAAACGATATCATAATTTGCCGACATTTGGGCCAGTATTTCAGCTTTCCGGTCAGAAAATCCTTCGATGTTAAAGGAGAGCATGGAGCACGCCAGTTCTGAAAGGAACCCATAGTTTTGATGAAGTGCTGTTGCTGGGAGAGTGGTCATAACGTTGAAATATATCGCTAAAGTGAACACGTAGCTGTAGTTCGAATGGTTGACACAATCAGCAAGCCGTTCGGCTTTGCAGAGGACACTGCGAGCAGGTTTGTGTCATGTCCTCCAGAAAAGATTTGATATTTATTTATTTTTTTTAAGAAAAGATGTGATAAGATATATCAAGGAAAAGCAGAAATTTTGGATCCTTAACCCATATTTTTAAACCATTTGCTTCATATATTCAGCTATTACCCCAACTACTTTTATCAATTTTGTATAAAAAACATGCAACAAACTCTTCTTTCATTTCAAAACTGCTTTTTAATGTTTCCCAGTTTAAATTCCCTCTTGTTGTAGAATCCTTGCTATTCTTTGGGTTTTTACTTGATTTAACTGAAATATTCTTTTTGGTGACGTTGTTAAAATTTCAGAACACGGATAAATTTGTAAAAGAATTTTTATCAAAGAAATAAATTATCCAGGTTTTGCATTATCTATTGAATAATCTATTTGCATAATTTTTATTAGGTTCAGCAGATGTGGATAGCAGCAGGCAAAAAGAGGATGGGGATATTTCTCCCTCATTTTAACTCAGACAACTCCAGTTCTACCATTCATTACAACAGCTCCATCAGATGTCTGAGCAATCAAATTTACTTTTTTTAACTAAGTTCATTGAGAATCAGCTTACTTGACCCTTCAACAGTGATGTCATCTGGCAGTAAAAATCCATGAAATCACTTTGTTACACAAGAAGTATCCATTTTATCATTGGCTTCAGTAAAGGCAAATGAAGTTGGTTTCAATATCTTTGTGCAGCTTTCCAACATACATGAAATATACAGTCTAAAATGGATTTTGAATTTCATAGCTTGTGGTTTTAAAAATTTTAATTATGATCCGCAAGTTGGCTATCTAATCGTAAAATTAATCCAATAATCCCAAGAAACACACCTCGTTCAGGCACATTCTTACTGTCGTCATGCCCTCGAAGGAAGATTTCCTGAGTCCCACAGAATTTGATGTAATGTGTTATTAAAAATAAAAGGGACTACACTTTTTATTTCAAGGTTTTCGTCTTCAGTCAGACGACGAAAAGGATGTTCCAAAAGATAATCAATGTTATTCGTATTAATATAAAAAAGCTTATTTAAACATGTATTCTCACTATTATTTAAATTTGTATTCTCACTACACACGATGCAGTGTTCCCCGTTTATGTTGTGAAAACTGTGTAAAAAAACAATTTTAAAGAATAAATAGCCAGTCAATCAAGTGGCTCCGTGATTGAAAGAACACCCCATCTACCAAATATGCAGAGTCCGTTTTTTAATTGATTTGAATAAAGTGGGGCAGGCAAAATTTGTCCAGAATGATGACGAAATTTACTACGATCAGCCAATAATAAATCAAGATAGCACATATTAGGTAGTTAATATAAGAATAAGCCAATGTTAATTGAAAATTTGTTGCTGTTTTCTTCTCCACACAACTACTCAAATTTGGCAATTATTTGCAATGAATAATACCTATGTAAACGACCATGGGTTTCGCAAATGCGGTTTTTACACTTTTTATGTACTTGATACGACAGAATAATAAGATAGTTTTAGAGATAAATTAAACCAGTGGGGAAGAGTTAATGCAGTGAATAATAAATAGAGATGAAATCTAAAAGACCTTAAATATAGGTACATGGAATTAGCGGGGCAAAAATTAAGGTACCTTGAATTATCACAAATTCTGGATGTAGATTATACCGGGAAACGGTTTTTGTACAACGGTTTTTGTACAAAGGACCTGACAACTGTTTCTAGAAAATTCCCACACGTTGAGTTCTAAAATCGTATTTGTTTTTTCCTACCGGGTCTCAGTTTTTAGATATGGAACTTATATGGTACATATTTTGCAAAAGTATGGCAATCTTTTAAATCGAGCAAACATAAAGCTATAGCAATTTATTTGGAGAAATAATACATTAACGGGTCGCACTTGTAAATGACTAAGAAACAACAATTCATGTAGATGTTAAGATGTGCTTCCAAAATGAGCGAATTTCATATATCAAAATATGTTTCCAGATATAACCAAAATACTGACCCTAAATATGGACAAGTATTGTCAAAGTAGATACAAAGAAATTCAAATAAATGTCACCTAAAGGCAGGAAGTGGAAGTGAATCATCTCCGAACCGAAAATCGAAGGTGCATGGTATCCCGCAAGAACTGGGCTTAACTACAACAAATACCTGCTGCTGTAGATCGGTGCAAACAATGCCCCACCTTCTTAACTGCCCAGTAGATGACCTGGCGCTCCCCTCAGAGAAGGCTTTGGATTGTGTACGTTTCTAAAGTACAAGAGTTTAGCAGTACAACAACAAGAAGAAAATATTACCCGCTTTGCAGAAATAGATCGTATCCTTTCATTTATAAGCAAATGAGGTTTATGTATTATTTTCATATGGAGACCTGAACTCTATCAATCATCACGTGCAAGGAGAGATTACATTCATTTAATCAAAAAGTTAATTCAGTTCTGAATGTAAGATATAATCAGAATAAAATTGAGCGAAAACAAACATGCAGTAACATTGCTTCTCTGTTTCCGTTTTCTCTCGTTACAAACAAAGATTGATTTTTGTCAGAAACAGCATTTAACGACAGACATCTTGAGATTTCTATCAATATTCTTCTTTTTTTTTCTTCTTTTTTTGTTGTTGTTCTTCTTCTTCGTCTTGTCTTGGGATTAGCCATCATCCATCCAGTGGGAGGCACAACTTAGAGCTGTTTCGGTGGGTTCCGCCAGATCGATAGGAGTGCAGTTTGATGCCGTGCTGCAAGTGAGCAGATGGTCCATTGTCTCTATGGCTCCACATGGGCATCGATCTGTTCTTGAGACACCCCATAGTTCACGTTAAGCCATACGCCTACCATGGCCAACCCTGAACCGATTGAGCGACTTTCACACCAACCATGGCTCACCTGCAAAAAAAGTTTGTATTAACCCTGCAATTTCACTCCAACGCGGTGTTTTACAGTGCGATTGTCTCAATCCACTATATTTCAATTTGTGATTTAATACATTTATACGGTAAATTAAGGCCGAATACTAGAAGTAGTTTCGTTTTCTTCCCATGAAGTACATGATTAGCTATTCAATCCTCTCCACTGGTTTTAATTCGCCCACTATGCTGCCTTATCATTAATGGGGAAAATATTGTTTTACCAGTTAGTGTCAGTTGGCAGGGATGATCATTAGATGTGTTACTTTTGGAATGAAGAGATTTTCGTTTTCTCAACTTAAGTTAGTAACTAAGGTATCTATCAACAGTGAATGTGTTCCAGCAGTCAAAATCGGGGATTCTTTTAATAATTTCTCATCTTTCTTAATTATCATTTTTAATTATTATTATTATTTTCATTTTAGTTATTATTTTCTTCATTATTTTTATTTTTAATTATTTCTTATCTTTCTTTTTTGTTATTTCGACTGTAGTATCAGTAACTAAAGGCACAAGTCTGATCTTTCATTTACTACTTAAAGTTGATTCACTATCGATTCTTCTAATCTTCCAGAAACAAGGAAAACAGAGAATTTGAGGATACCTTTTATCCAAATATACCCGGAAATGACTTGAACCTTCTATAAGTGCAGCTCCAATGGAATCATTTTAACCATTTTTGGGCTAAACTACAAAGAAACAGATCTAAAAAAGATTTTCAATTTTACTGTCAGGTATCTTAAAACTTATCTTGCTAATCGAATAATGTTTACAGATGGAATCTTAGTCAACTACCGACTGTTCCTTTTGTCTTTCCCTGCTAACTCTAATTCGTGTAGTAGCTTGCAACAAATTGTACCTTGACCAAGGCTGATACACCTGACATCTGACACCTTAACTCAGCAGTGCAGTTTCTTGCTATAACCTAAAAGCAACTGAAACATCTTCTCTTTATGCTGACGTTTCTTATTTCCTTTTATCCTTACTGGTGACCTTTTCCGTTCCAATTTACTTCTCGTCACCAATGACATGAAACTTTTCAGTGTAGGTTTTGTAAGAAGCTTGAAAGCTAATGCTAAACGCTAATGAAATGGATATAAATAGCTCATTTACACGCTTAATTCAAGATACTCTGGTGTCATGTTTGTAAATCATTTCATCCGTTCTATAGGAATCTTTGGTCATTCTTGTGTTTCTCTTAAACGAATTAAAAATGTGCGGCTCTGTGGGGATTTATTTTACAATCCAGCCATATTTTAGCTTTTCATTTAAAAAAAACATTTATCTACAGTATTGATGACACATTCTTTTCCATTACTGATGATGCACAAATACCCGGTTTATTTTCATTTTCAAGATTATACTTTTTTGTTAAAAAGTGAATTTTTTCGCTTTAATCCACCCTTTTATAAAACGTCGTACAAATGATCCCATCGATTGATGATGATCATACGAAACACAACAACATCGCAAGCATACAGTAACATTCTTTAGTACTGGCTGATGCTTGAACTAAGAATATTAAGCTATTCTCTTGTGAAAGATCGTTTTTAATCTATTAAATTGGTGCTTATCTAATACTTTGTATGATAACACCCACTTAAAACACCCACTGAAACCTTCAAATTGCATATTTCAGTCAATAGGATAAGCAGCTTGCAAGCTCTTTTCATGGAGAAATAAACAAGCTGTATTATGAATCTTATTTCTCCCCCAACAATAAAAATAGCAATATCTATTTTCTCCTTAAACAAACCCTATTTTGATTAATCCATTTTTACAAGCTTCTCGCAGTTGTTAAATCAAGACAATTGGTTGCAGCCGTGAGAAAGAGTTGCTCGGAAATACAGTATGTTTTAATTTTGAATATTAAACGATATTTATATCGATATGAGTTTATTGTGGACTCATATTATTACTCCTAATCTGTTACTACTGTCACGTTTACCATATTCATGTGAACAGAAAGAGTATAAAGATAATGTTTTAAGAAGAGTTTCAATATTTCAGTTGCTCGACACTTACCTGATCTTCATTCTGCACCATTGTGATGGACAAAGTGTAGAGAGAAAAATGTGTTTTTTTCCTTAAATGACTTAAGATGGCAAGGTATGAAGCCTTGTCATAAATTTGAACCATACAAAAAAAAGACGATCATATATAGGGTTTAAACAAACATATTTTTCTGGCAGCAGCTTGGCAAGTTGGTTCTTTTCGGCAAATCTGTTTTAAGAAAGTCTTCTCTTCATGAGATGTGTTAACTTAATTTAAGGCGTTTGCTCAGGGACATTTTGAAACAATGAATCCAAAATCCTGCGTCTTAATGGTACTTTTGAAGCGGAAGGCAATTAAATGCTTAGCCAAATAAACTTTCGTATGCAGAAATTTAGACTCAGCTTTAGCAGGGATCATGATTTGCAAATTAAGTTAATATTACTAAGTAATGAAAAAAGCCATAGGATAGTGGTATACATGTACAAAAAGAAAAGGCGACACGATGGGAAATAGACAGGTAAACAGAAGGATAGGTGACGAAAAGCCACAAGCAGTTAAAATGTTAAACTATTTTGAGAGGTTAAATTTATAGCAATAGCTCTTTCATATATATATATAATTTCAGAAGTAATGATATAATGTAACATATATGCATGTAACTATATGTTATATTTGTATTGTAGAAGTAATAGTAGTTGTAAGAGTAGTAGCAAGAGTAGTGTAGAGATTCCAACCTCTACTCGCACTGATTCTTAAAATTAGCCAGAGAAACTCCAAATAAAAAAGCACTCTTGCGTTTTCAAATCATTTCATTCATAATAACACATTCAGCGAATTCAACAAATTGAAATCTAAAATACATGATTCATGCTACAGCATAAATAGATACAGAAAAGAAAATTCTAAAATATTCTGTCCAATTACAATCATGTACGTGTAATTGTTTAACCAATGAAATACAGAATAAGTACTACGTAATAAGGGCGTAGAGCGATATAGAAGTTTCTAGAAAGCTCTCCTATTCCAATCGAGACTCTTACGTAGATTAAATACTTTCCTACACGAGTCATAATTATCAAAGTAAGCCGCTTCAGAATACAAATTTGTTAAGCAGACAGTGTAAAAAAAAGGGGTTTTCCCAACAAGTAGTAGTAATAGAAATAATAGTAGTAGTGATAGTAATAGTAGTAGTAGCGGTAGTAGTAGTGGTAGTAGTAGAAGTTCTAGTAGCAGTAACAGTTGCAGTAATAGTAGTACTGATAATAGTAGAAACAGTGGTAGTAGTAGTGCTGGAAATGCAAGGATAGGAAACAATGTGGGATTTGATTGGATTTCTTCTTCTTTGACTTTCGGCTTTAACCTTTAGGGGTCGTCACAGCGGATTTGTTTCCTTCATTTCACTCTGTCTGCTGCCTCATGTTGCTGCACTCCTGCAGCTCTCATGTCCTCTTCAATCACATCCATATATCTTATCTTCGATCTGCCTCTTCGTCTTCTCTCAGGTATATCCATTTCCAGCATTCTCCATCCTATATACTCTTTCTCTCTCCTGAGCACATGGCCAAACCACCTCAGTCTTGACTCCCTTTGCTTGTCTCCCAGTCTCCTCACATGCGCAGTGCCTCTTATATACTCGTTTCGCATCCTGTCCAACAGGGTGACTCCCAACGACCATCGGAGGATTCGTAGTTCTGCCACCTCTAGTTGAGCCTTGATGTCCTTGATGTCGCCACTGTCTCTAGACCAAAGAGTAATGCAGATCTCACAACTGTCTTACATACTTTGCCCTTTACCTTCGGAGATATCTTCCTATCGCAAATTACACCCGTAACTTTCCTCCATCCGTTCCATCCCGCCTGTATTCGTTTTTTCACTTCTCTGTCACAGCCTCCATTGCTCTGTACTGTGGACCCAAGATACTTGAATTCGTCCACCCTCTTGACTATCGTTCCTTGCATTCTTATCTCTTCGTCCCCTCTCCCATTCAAGACCAGATATTCGGTTTTTGCTCTGCTAACTTTCATGCCTCTTTTCTTCAGGGCGTTCCACCACCTTTCCAGTTGTTCCTCTGCTTCATCTCTCGTCGTGTTACATAGCACAATATCATCTGCAAACAGCATGGTCCAGGGCTCCTCCATCCTTACATTCTCCGTCAATTGGTCCATAAAGTTAGCAAACAGAAAGGGGCTTAGGGCTGAGTCTTGGTGTAGGCCGACCTTCACCTCGAACCAATCAGTCAATCCAGCGGCACTCCATATTGCAGTCATCATGCTATTCTTATACATATCTTGTACCATTTTCACATACTTCTCTGTTACTCCAGACTTCCTCATGCAATACCATAACTCATCCCTCGGGACCCTGTCGTACGCCTTCTCTAAGTCGATGAACACACAATGAAGCTCTTTCTGTCCTTCCCCATACTTTTCCATTAGCATTCGCAGTGCAAATTGCGCATCTGATGTACTCCTACCCGGCATGAACCCATACTGCTGTGCACAGATATCCACCTCAGCCCTCAGCCTTGCATCCAAAACCCTCTCCCACAGCTTCATTGCATGACACATCAGCTTAATTCCGCGATAATTACCACATTCCTGCACATCTCCCTTGTTCTTAAATACTGGGACCAGCACACTTTTCCTCCATTCAGCTGGCATCTCCCTGCCTGCAAGTACCTGGTTGAAGACATTGGTAAGTATTTCCAGGCCTTGTCTACCTAGCGCCTTCCACGCTTCAATGGGAATATCGTCCGGGCCCACTGCCTTCCCATTCTTCATTTTCTTCAGTGCTTTTCTCACTTCACCAATGTCTATCTTCTCCACTCCACGGACCTTTTTCTCTTGAGTCTCTTCCCTCATTTCCCTTGGGTTCTCGGTATTCATCAAATTCTCAAAGTAACTTTTCCATCTTTGTAATACTTCCTCTTCCCTTGTGAGTAGCCGTCCGTCCTCATCTTTTATGACTCTGACATGTTGAATGTCCTTGGAAGCCTTGTCTTTTTGTTTTGCAATTCTGTATAGCTCCTTCTCACCCTCCCTTGTGTCAAGACGGTTGTAAAGGTCTTGGATTGCTACTTCTTTTGCCTTGGCTACCTCTCGCTTTGCTTTCTTCCTTCTTTCACAATATTCACTCCGATCCTCCTCGCTGTTTGAATGATCAAACTTTTTCTTTGCCTCTCTCTTCATCTTGATACTATCCTGCACTCTGTCATTCCACCACCAAGTATCTTTGTCCCTCTTCTGACGCCCCTTGCTTACCCCCAAGACTGTCTTTGCTGCTTCTCGTATTCTGTCAGTAGTACTTGTCCAATTACTGAGCACATCTGCTTCTGGGCTAACCAAGTCCAATAGCTCGCGATTGAAGTTTCTCCGGCATTCTGGGTCCTTCAGCTTCCACCACTTTATCCTCGGCTCTACAATTTTCTTCCTTCTTTTCTTTGTTTTGATGGTGAGGTTGCAAATAACCACCTTGTGC
Organism: Morbakka virulenta; assembly: GCA_003991215.1. NCBI lineage: Eukaryota > Metazoa > Cnidaria > Cubozoa > Carybdeida > Carukiidae > Morbakka > Morbakka virulenta. The sequence continues at coordinate 766,942 of RDPX01000118.1, read as the reverse complement.
TGTGCAGCTACACTCTCTCCACCTAGTACCTTGCAATCAGTAACTTCCTTCAGATCCTTCCTTCTGCAGACTATATAATCGACTTGCGTGCATCTTCCTCCACTTTTATAAGTCACTCTCTGGTTTTCCTTTTTCTTGAAGTATGTATTCAGGATGGCCATCTCAGTTCTCTTTGAGAAGTCGACAATGTGCTGCCCATTTTCGTTCCTCCTGCCATAACCATACCTTCCCACCACACTTTCATCGTCTCTGTTCCCTTCTCCGACATGTCCATTGAAATCCGCTCCGATGAAACTCCTTTCTGCTCTCGGTACTCTCAGGATGGCTGCGTCCATGTCTTTCCAGAAGTCTTCGCTCTCTTCTCGCGGGCATCCAACCTGTGGCCCATATGCACTGATCACATTCATCATTTGCCCTTCTACCTCAAGCTTCATTCTCATTACCCTGTCGGATATCCTTTCTACCTCAAGTACGCTCTCCAGTAAGGCGTCCTTTAGGACTATTCCAATGCCATTTCTTCTGTTATCAATCCCATGATAGAACAACTTGTAGCCATCTCCGAGGTGCCTTGCCTTGCTCCCTTTCCACTTAGTTTCCTGCAAGCACATGATGTCTATGTGCCTCCTTTCCATCAAGTCTGCAATCTCCCTTCCCTTTCCATTCATTGTTCCTACATTGAGTGTACCAATCCTTAGCGATCTCTCTTTTACCTTCCTTCTCTCCTTCGTCTTCCTCCTTTTCTTTCCTCCTCTGTTCTTCTTCCGCTTTTCCGCAGTAGCATAGTTTCCAGCATCACCCTGCGCAATAGTGATGTTGGCGGTCGTTGGTAACCCGGGCCTCGACCGATCCGGTATGAAGATTTGACTATGTATCCGCATCATATTTCATTTGGCGGTTTGTTTTCTACGGCTGGATGCCCATCCTGACGCCAACCACAATTATCGGCGGTGTGCCTAGCCTTTGTCCCAAATGGACCTACTCGCAAGGCAGCGAGTGGCTATTTCTGACCGGTGACCTCAGAAGCAGTTCATACGTCCAGGAATGCGCCGCCCCGACTCAGGCAGGACGGGCCAACACGAATTGAAGGTTCCGTAACCCCGGGAGGGGTGGCAAACCAGGTACTACGCCTTGCCAAAGGGCGACCCGGAGACTATGCAGGGCAGGGTTGTCTATACCCTGAGGCCCATGGGCCCGCATACCCATCAGACTTTAACCATAAGCTTGAATTCACTACAAAGATAAAAGATTAAGGATTGCTAAGTGTATGAACAGAAATATTCACGTTACCTTCAATTAATTTTCACAGCAAGTAAAATTTGGCCTAATTAATCATCCTCAGAATATTTCAAATGTTCTAGATGTAGCAACCATGACAAACCATAACATAAGCGTCAAGAAACCCTTTTGCAATAATCTCGATTCTGTGAATATTCTGTTGTCATTGATATCTTTTTTGAGAGGTTTTGCATGCTGAGTTACACCATCACACGCCAAATTTTTTTGTCGTGGTTAACTGACCTAAAGTCCTAAAAGATAATTGAAAATTTAGAAAAGTATTTCCACTTTGGACTGTGTATGGCGGCTGCCTTACCAAATTAAAAAAAAAAACATTGATAATTCTAATTGTCATGAAAACTATGAAATATCGCCAGTTGGCAACATTGGGAATTTGAAAGACTTAAAATATGTTAATGATTATCAATATTTCCATATCTGTCTTTGGTCCCAGGGAACCTAATAAAGCTTTTGTGCAGTCTTTAACAGAAACATACAAAAATTTCGGAGAATAACCAAGAAAAAACATCTTTTGTAAAATAACATTTATTTACAGAGATACTTTGTAAAACATGTACTGTTCTTATTCAAAGAACCCAGTTTTACATTTACCGCAGCAAATGCGAGAGTATCCCTTTGGTAGGCCGGTGATAGGGAAGTGATCAATTTCATCAAAGTGGGTATCATTGATTGGAGCAGCCACTATCCTGTTACTCTTTTTCACTGGGGGGGCTTTCATCTAGTGTTTGGTTTCCACGTCCTTTTCTTGAAACCTTGTCTAATATTGTCAATACATGAGCAATGGCACGACGAGGATCTTTCTGTCTCAGAAACTTTTTCTTTCTATGCTGCTTTATGTGAGGACGGTATAGAAGCCAAGGATTTACTACAGCAACATCAAAACAGTAATAAACGATTCGCATGTACCACTTTTTGCTTCTGATGTCAATACGATATAGCCCTATTTGCATATCTGATAAATTCAATCCACCCGTACAAGGGTTGTTCTTATCTATTATTAGACGATAGGTTTAACGGTATAAATGACAAGTCCAAGCAACATCTCATGTTCCAATACTTACTTATAATCAAGTCTTGCAATAACTCAAATGAGCAGGGCTCGGAATCAGTCGACCCGAGTGTGTCACAGGCGATTTTTAAGATCTGGGTTAATGTTGTCATCACTAATCAGGTAAGCCGGTAAGCTTGATGAGTCAGATGCAAATTCTCGGGTGGGTAATTTAGAAATTCGTATATCATCATGAAAAACGCTGGAGCTGGAGCTGGAGCTGGAATCTGATACACCCTGTACATTATTTTTCAGGTGTCGAAGATTTCTGCTGAAACATTACCATTCAGCCTATACACTATACCTTGCATGATTTAGTTTTTTAATTACACATCCTATTTTGAAGACAATGATTTGCCATGACTGATTCCTCAGCTTAAGTTCTGGAAGAGACCGACCTAATCCACAACGTCCGTTGTGTAAAACTATTTCCTCAGGGAGATCGTATTTTGCGAAGATAGCTTTAGTGTGTTAAATGAAAGATGGGCTTTCAACATTAAGTAGTTGACTTTGGTCGAAAACGTTGATGGAATAGTCAACAATGAAGACATACTGCTTATTTTGTAGGTGGAGCAAGTCAATTCCAACTTTTTTACGAGGAGTAAATGGAGTTTCATGAGGTAGCAGTAATGCTTTGGGTGCTTTTTTGTATAGGCCAACTCTTAGCAAAGACTACAGGACTTCATGAGGTCTTCCACCAAAAATCCATGGTAGGTTAACAGACTGATGTTTTTGCCCTGGCTTTCAACTTAAAAAAACGTTTAATGTGTCCTTTCTCATTGATAAGGAACTGATAACAAAAGGCAACAATTTTTTGTGACTCTCATGTTTTCTTTAAAAATAAAAGTGTTTCTGGACCAATTTTTCGTGCTGAATCCAAAAATGATATTCATTTGTTCCCACCACGGCTAGTTTTTGCGGAATAGGATTCCTTTTTTTTTTACTCAACCCTATTTCGTATGGTGGCTGCCGCCACCGTCTCGATTTTCTCCCGAATATTTCCAAATGGAACAAGCTGTGAACTCAAAGCTTTTTTACTTTTATCGAGGCATATGTTTTCAGTTTTACTGCAATTTTCAAGCGTATGTGATGACCCAGTCCAAGTTTATGGCCGTTTTGTCACTGGACTTTTGGTCAAAGTTGGCACTCGGCCAACATGTGATTTTTTTGACTGTGAAATTGTTGGCATCATTCTTTTTCATCATTCATTAAAAAATGCATTAAAAAAGTGATCAGATTCATTTCAGGGCCATTCTGTACAAAAATTTGGTTCATTCTGCGATTTAAATATTTTGGACAAAATCGCCAAATTCCAATGGCCAATAAATATGATGATGTCACCGATCGTCTGATGGCATCATCACCAAAAATTTGTATTTTAATTTCTTTGGAGCATTTTTCTTCTGCCACCTTACCAAGTTTCAAGACTGCAGCTAGAATAGATCCTAAGGTTTTAGGGGGCAGAACCAGTTCCCAAATATTCGCTGACCAAAAATGCACCCTATAGAATAGGATAAAATTAAGGCAAAGTTGGCGCCTGATCTTGTTGTCATATGAAAGAGTATGCAAATAAATTCAAGCAAACCAAACGAGAGGAAAAATGAACAAGAGACTTTTAAAAAAATTAAAACAAAATACTTACAAAAAGTTTTTTTACAGTTAACTAAGAAAGAAATTTCCTTTTCCTTGACTTCCTTCTGTGTTTGATGTCTGGGCAGTCTCTCTTAATAGACCAGCAGTAATTAGCCATCATATTTACATCCCATCTGCCCTGATATCGCTGTTCCATCACTTTAATATCTTGGTGGAACCGTTCACCTTGTTCATCACTTATGTCACCCAGGTTATCAGGGAATCTGTCCAAGTGGCTGAACAAAAAATGGACCTTAATACTCATATTGCAGCCCAATTTCTGGAATGCTTTCAACATATTTTTGACATGGTCTTTGTAGTCTACAGACTTTTTCTTGCCAA
>RDPX01000118.1:729860-744455 GCA_003991215.1 Morbakka virulenta | reverse complement strand
AGTCATGATACGTTCAGATACAAGTTCGTAGTCCAAGAGGGAATTGGCGATTTTATTAGATAAGACAATCGCGACACCTTGTCTATGTACAAGGTCATTCCTTGGAGAGTGTATGAATGTGAGGCCTTGTTCTATAAAATTTTCAGGAGTATTTATGTCCAAATGTGTTTCAGACATTCCTAATACATCTATATTTAATCTTTTCATTTCTGAGATAACAGTGTTTATCTTATTCTCCCCATGCAATGTTCTCACATTCCAAGAGGCAAAATTTGCTGCAAAGCAGCCTTCCGGCAGATTTCTTAAGCACCCCCGGGTGTTCACCGGGACTGGGGGTCTATCATTTAGAGCATTGTTCATAATAAGTTAATTGAAGTGATTTGAGAGAGAGTTAAGCAGGGACTTTCTCAAGGTCGCCTGCCGGAATCATTTTTTCGTGTGACCTCCACTAGAAAGGCTGCGTTCGCTTGCTAAAGGATCCAATCCATCCTGGTTTACGAGTTTTCCTTCTCCATCTTGACGGTGTTGATGATGCTGTCACCAGTACAAGGAAGTGGTTAATTATTTCAACAGGGCGCCCCTTATTCGCCCTGCCGCCAGAGCCCTCGTTTGCCTCAGCGAGTTACCGGTGGTCACGACACGGACGTGAGGGTTGACTTGTGAGTGCGAAGCTGTTCAAGTCGCAGGACCTTTGTGTACTTTTAATACACGTCCGGCACTCACCTTGACCACCAAATCTATATCAGATGAGAATGTAAAACAAATGGGCTTTATATCGATTCTTCAATATTTTGAGCAATGAGTTTTTCAGAGTCAAATGGATTAATGTGAATGCATTGGGGTGCGTAAAGTACGACCATTCAGAACAAAAAATTTGATGAATAAACAGAACTTTTGGTGTCCACAAAGCTTAAATGTAAAAGAACATGTTTATATAAGGTAAAAATTTTCTCTTTCTTGATTTTGCTATGTTGTGCATCTTTTAATTCCCGTTTAATACTCCAACAGTAGTCAGCCATCACCCTCTGATTTCATCGCCCCTGGTATCAACCTTCCATAATCTTCAAGTCTTGGTGGAAGTGTTCTCTTCCTGCTGGTCACTGAAATTGCCTCAGTTGCCCGGGAATTTTTCAAGATGACTGTCAAGAAAATGGAGTTTAACACTCGTGTTGGCACCGATTTCCTGGAAACAGTTTAACATGTTTTCAAACAACTCTTCGCTCACACTTCTTGGAAAACAACAGGGCAAAAAAAATTATTTCTACCCTGTTGTTCCCCAAGAGGTTTTTTACCACGTCACCAATTGAACACCAAGTGCGCTGGTCCAAGTCATTTATCGAGTAAATGGAATCAGCACCTTTCATACGTTTCTTGAAATTGGGTCCATCAAACACACTTTCAACTTTTCTTCGCTTAGTCCAGGAAACGTCTTACAAATGTTTTTGAAAAAGTCGCCTTTCTTATTTCGAGCTTTGACAGACTGTTTCATCAATCCCAGTTTAATGTGCACTGGAGGGAAGATTATTTTGTCTTTGGAAATGAGAGCTTCATTGATATTGGTTTTTTCACCGACTTTCAACTCTCTGGATGGCCACTCCTTTGCGTAGTGCTCGTTCTTCGCTCTACTGTACCACATACACAAAAAACAGGGATATTTTGTGTAACCACTCTGTTGACCAAGCAAAAAATTCACCATTTTCAAGTCGACACATATCACCCACTTGTGATACGAGTAGTTGATATGTTCCATGAGCTGTTTGATGGCATCGTATTTTTCTTTCAATACTGTTGAATGTCCGATGGGTATTGAAGCATATTGAAGCTGTTGGTGTAATGAAGTAAAACACATTTTGAACTGCGCTTGAAACTGTCAAGAAACAACCTCCGTTCCACAGTATTGTATGCTTGGAATCCCAGACAAAGAAGAAAGTTCGTTGAATCAGTAATAGACAAGATCATTTCTCTCTTCAAAGAACTGAATGAATTCTGCATCTCTGTTTCGGTAAAATATTATCCTTGTATCTCGGGCTAACAAGTGCTTTTCATTGAGTCTTGATGCCAAAAGTTCTATAGACTCCTTGCCCATATCTAAGTCACGAACCAAATCACTGAGTTCGCTGTGAGTAAATTTTTGAGGAGCACAGTCTCGCAAAAAGTCAGGATCGCACCCATCATGTTCATGCACGATATCAGTGTCAGATTCGGCGTCTTATGTGTGGCAATACGTCTTAAAAACTGGGACAGGCAACTCATCCAAATGTGAAACTGCTCGAATTGCTGACAAAAGGCTTGGGTAGGTGATCGATTGAGATAAAAATCAGCCTTTGTTGCTTCCTGATTATCGTGCGAACAATTTTCTGGCACCTGGAACAACATTCTACTGGTATCGAGGGCGTGAAAGAGCATTTATACAGTTCTTCACAACCCAGAAAAACTCGTCATTGGTTTACTGCAACAACATTGTTGATTTAATGAAATCAATTGGGATAGACTATGTTGCTATAGAATGGAGACTTTACATCGACTCGTCCACCAGAAGTCTCAAGGCAATTCTGCTTCATTATGGAAATAAATGCTCTTCAATTCCAATTAGTTATTCTGTGAAAAAGAAAGAAACCCACGACAACATGGATCAGTTGCTGTCTGTTCTGAGCTACTATGACCATGGTTGGTTGATCTGTGAAGATCTTAAGGTTGTTGGATTGGTTTTAGGATTACAGGGTGGGTACACAAAGTACCCATGCTTTCTGTGTTTGTGGGACAGTCAGGCTGATATTCCACCCTTACATATCAAACTTTGACTTATGAAGAACTTTGCAAAGGCAATGGACAGGGAAGGCAGAGGGTTTACTTTCCTTCAGCATAAGTTTCCTCCGATAAGCTTTGAAAAGTTCAAGGTTGGCATTTTTGATGGACCTCAGATACTGGAATTCATAAAGAACTCAATGTTCGATGATGCGCTGAATGCAGCTAAGCTGTCTGCTTGGCTGACGCTTAGGTCAGTAATTACAACCTTTCTTGGAAACAACCGGAGTGCAGAATATCAGAAGGAAGCGGACGAACTCCGAAAGAACGTCCAAAAATTAGGGACTCGCATGTAGGTCAAAATGCACTTTCTACGGTCCCACTTAGACTATTTCCTTCAGAACTGCGGAGACTTAAATTCGTGTCATGGAAGAACACTACCAAGCCGGTTAGGATATGAATATGATATGGAAATATACTTTCTTGCGGACTACTGTTGGTGTTTGAAACCAGATGTTGTAGCTGCTCAGCACAGGAGAAAACTACTAGAAAGGTCCTTCATCCATTATTGGCTTTTGTGTAATGTATGATCTTTGTTTTCTGAAGTTTGTTAGATTAAATGAATGCTTTTTGCGAAGCACTAAATCCAAAATTAAAGGCAATAAAGTAATAAATAACACTAAAGGGCATTAATAACAATGCTTTTACAACCTCATATCTCAAAAACTTGACCTGATTGGACAAAATGAGTATGATCTTTATATTTTGCATAGCAAAGTACCCTAGAATCAGCTATCACATGCTTGACCTTCAATATGTGGCAGGCCAGGGTAATCAGCCATTATTTTTCTTAATTATAAGCAGTGAATGTAAAAGGGGTGACAATAAAAGTTTCAAAATCAATCTAAGAAACAACGATCAGTATCCCTGAGCCCCTTTCACTGATCCAAAAGACAAAAAAGGACTGAAGCAATTCAATGGAAGTATGGAAAGCTGGCAGAAGAACTCACAATAATAAAAACATAATCAGTCTTTATTGCTTTCTGATTACCATCTGCGAGTGTCAAAGTGTGACATTAAAAAATTTCAAAATCATTCTAGGAAATTATTTCTAGGAAATTATTTCTCTGTCATTGATTGAACACAGTTTAGCCGGTTTTGTGTATTTGGCAATTTTGAAAATGGTCTTTATAAAAATATTACAAGGGATAATAGAAACCACTACAAATTAAGCTTTAAACTACAAAGCAGAGCTATTGTTGCTGTGGTGTGATACTAAGTCAGAAGGAAGGCAAAGGTTTTTGTTATCTCATTGAATATACCCAAAGTCATTTCGGCTTTTTTTTAATGCTCAGGTTCTAGTTTCAAGTGACAAGTTAAAAAGATTGCGAATGCTTCTTTAAAGATTTCTAAGTTCTTCAATTCTATTCGTCTCGATTTCTTCTTGATTTATTTGCACCAATTGGCTTCACGCCTTGTTTGGTCCTTTCACTTTGAAAAAAGAAAAGTAAAAATAAGATTTCTTAACATCTTTCCAAAATAATAGCTAATAATTATAAAAACAAAAGAGGTCATCAGAGCAAAGGAATAACACAAAATCAAAAAATAGAAGCTTGACGAACATAGAGACACCATTAAAACTAAAGTACCACAACGCGTCATCCCTTCCATCATCCTCTATTCACGCATCAGTAGAAAAAAAGTGTTTAAAGAACAGTCAAGCACACAGAATAAAAAACTAACAGCACTAGCGACAGAACAAGAACGCCAGTTATTCAATGTAGAAAACACTGTAGTGACGTATGAGTTTTAAAATCAACCTCCATAATATGTCATGAAAACTTTAGCGCTGGGACCAAAAAATGCGGTACTAGATGAATTTGACACAAAGGACGTTCTAGCAGAATTAGACAAACTACTGAAGGTTTCATTATCATTTTCAGGTTTGAAAATGATAATGAATTACCGAAAATATTCACCTAACATATACATATATCATTTGTATGTTTGCCTTTACTTTCTGTCAGATTCATTGGATGTGCGACGGAGGCAATGTCACAACCAGCCTGATGTATTTGTTATATATGTGGGAATTTCACCATTAAGTAGTGGAGAAGAAGTTTAGATAGTTTCATCCATCAAGCTAGATATGCTGATTTCAAGTTGAAGTTGAGTGACCAGGACAAACCCTGGGCCCCTTACATTGTTTGCACCGCGTGCTACACGACACTGAATGAGTGGACACGTGGAAAAAAGAGATCTCTTTCCTTTGCAATACTTGTGGTATTGAGAGAGCCCAAATTTCACACTACTGAGTGATATTTTTGTTTGGTAAAAACAACAGGATTTACTAGTAAAACGAGAAGGAAGATTGTACATTTCAATCTGGAATCTGCTTGACTCCCAGTTCCACATTCGATGAAGCTGCCTCAACCAGAATTTGAAGAACTCCCTTCTACAGATGCAAGCAGTTCAGAGACTACGGGCTATTCAACTGATTCAGACGTCGGAGAGATAGCAGCCATCTTTCCTAGTATGTTCAGTCAATTTGAATTAAACGATTTGATAGGAGGCATGAATCTATTTAAACCACCTGCAGAGCTTCTAGCCTCGACACTCGAAGAATGTTAACTCACACTGATATAAGAATTTCCTTCTGTAGATCTAGAGAAAGTGAGTTGCTTGAATTCTTCAGCTGTGATAGCGATTTTGTATATTGCAATGACATTGGTAAACTTCTTTTAGCTTTAGCTATAACTGGTTACAAACCTAAGGATTGGTGACTTTTTTTTAGACAGCTCAAAGAAAAACTTAAAGGGTGTGCTTCTTCATAATGGAAACAAGTTTGGAGCAGTACCTATAGGTCACTTGGTAATTTTACAGGAGGATTACGACAGTATTAAGAAGGTAATTTGCCTACTTCGGTACCATAAACACAATTGGTGTAGATTTAAGGATGGTAAATTTTCTCTTGGGTCAAAAGAGGGGGTTCAGAAAGCACCCTTGTTATCTTTGCTTATGGAACATTTGGGACCGTGATAATCATGGATAAAGAAAGACTGGTCCCCTAGACCAGAGCTGGAAGCTGGAGGGACAAATTGCATAGAGCGTCCCCTAGTTGACCGCTCCAGTATTGTTCCTCCTCCACTCCACAAAAATTTAGGCTTAATGAAGCAGTTCGATAAAGCCTTGAACAGAGACCAAGGGTGCTTGCATCACATCGGGCAGGCTTTCCCCGGCCTGTCGTATGAAAAAATTGAAAGCCCGGGCATTTGACGGACTTCAGATTCGAAAATTGATGAATGACAATGAGCTTGAAGGAAGTATGAGTATAGAGGAAAAAGTAGCATGGCTTTCTTTTATAGCAGTTACCAAGCAGTTCTTGGGAATTATAAACCTCCCAACTACAGGAGCTTGATTGCCGACTTGCTGAAAAATTTCCAAAAACTTGGTTGCAGAATGAGCATCAAACTTCATTTCCTGTATTATCACTTAGATGTATACCCAGAAAATCTCCGAGATATCAGTGACGAGCATGGTGGAAGGTTTCATCAGGTCTTGAAGGAAAAGGGAGAAAGATAGCAAGAAAGATGGGGCATACACATGATCGCTGACTACTGTTGGTCAATAAAGTGGGATTGTCCAAGAGTTGAACAAGCAAGAAAAAGACGGGAAAGGAGCTGTCAAGTTCTTCATTAGGCGAAATGCCCTCTCTCAATTCATTGCTGTCCACCCTCTCCATTCTTGTTCCACTGTTTGAGCCTCTTTTGGTTCGTAGTTTAGAGGTTGAGTGGCGTCCAGGAAGCTTGTTCAGATCGCAGGAGCGTTCGGGCAGGCTGCTGCTAGTAAAGAGGGTGCCGCTCGTCTCCATCGACTTTGCTTCTTTCAGCTTTGCTGATCGGTTCCCTCCGGATGTCGGGTGGAGCAGTGCTAGCAATGGTGTAGAGACATAGCACGGGGGTTGATTTAATGCAGCCCGTAAAAATACGACAGGATTCATTAAGGGCCGTATCCAGTTTCTAGGCATGGGTAGATATTGCCCATGTAGAGCATGCATACCTCGCGGTGGGATAACTCAGTGCTAGTGGTATGGTGCGAATGGTGTTTGGTTCACCAACCCAACGGCTGTTGGTCAACTTCCGCAAAAAGTCATTTCGGGTGTTCACTTTTGCCTTGACGTTGGAGATTGCTTCTTGAAGGAAAGAGTTCGATAGAGGGAAATACCCAGATAGATTTGATTTGCCTGGAACTCCAGAAGTTCTCCATTCCAGTGCAGCCAGAGTTGATGTTTGCCAACCTTGTTGTTGAGATGGAAGCTGCATATCTGTGTTTTACTAGGGTTTGGGTTTAAGTGATTTAGTTGATAATACCTGGTCAACTCCTGGAGTGAATACTGGAGAGAATGTTCAATCTGCTCGATGCTTTTCTGCTGCGTTGCTATGTTCAGATCATCTGCATGGCTCGTTTTCACTCATCACTGGTTTATATGTTAAAAAGTGATGGAGCAAGGACACTTCCCTGTGAGAGCCCATTCTTTTGACTAAACCACCGACTTTTGTTGTCATTCATGATCACATAGTACCTTCTATGTGTTAGCAGACTCTGTATGACCCTGCAAGTTTCAGATCTTGCGTCATGTCGTACTGTTTCCTGATCATAAATCGATGTTGTATTGTGCCGTATCCCGCTGTCAGATCGACAAAAGCAACACCAGTATTGAGTTTGAGTTGGAACTTATCCTCAATATGCTGAGTGAGCTTGAGAAGTTGTCCAGAGCAAGACCGGCTCGGACGGAAACCAGCTTGGTCATTAGTAAGGTTTTCCTCTACCAGTGGGTTCATTCTTTTGAGAAGCAGTCTCTCGCACAGCTTGCATGTTGTAAACAACAGCGATATTGATCTGTAGCTTTTTGGAGACACTGGATTATTCCCTGGCTTTAGAATGGCTACTATCTTGGCTTTTCTCCATACTGTTGGGATCTGCAATTTGAAGAGACATTGGTTTAGCATTTCCAAAAGTCAGTTTTATGCTCGTTCACCGACGTGGGTTAGCACTTCCGTGAGAATGTCATCTGGGCCCGGGGCTTTGCCTTTCCCCAGGTCTTTCAGTCCAGATAGAAGCTCCTCCAGTAGGAGAGGTCCTGATGTAAACGAAATATTCTGGTCTCTTTTTGGTAGCAAAGTGGAGTAATGCAGACCTGATGGCTTACCACGTTTCCCTGATTTGCCATTGGTAAAACGTTGTTTTGCTACATTGTTCGGAGTGACATTTGTGACTGCAGGAACTGTAACATTGTCTCCGTTGAGGCATTTTATGATGGTACATGCCTTTTTGCTGTTCGTCGTCATATTTATGTTTTCAATTAGACCTTGCCATTCTTTCCTTCTTTCTTTGGCAATCAAACCTATGAGTGGTTTGCTCAATTCCAGTGTATCCTTCAAAAAAGGTTCTGTGTTGTGCAGCCTCTCATACTCCTCCAGCAATTATGATAGCTCTTTGCTGATGCCCGCTATGTATCTATTTCTGCATTCCATAGGGACGTGGGCTCTTGCTGCCTGCTTGATGGCTTTTTCAAATTTGCATACTTTTGGTGTTGGTTCAGTGTCATTCAAGAGCTCGTCGAGGGTCTTTGAGTACTGGTCCCACTTGGCTTTCTTCAGATTGAAGCCCTTCTTAGATCTTTTAGTTGCTGGTTTAGCATTTATAGTGATCGCAATTGGCCAATGCTGGAATCGTTGAATGGGTTTAAGAACTTGCTTCTCCCAGAGATTTGCGATCCCGGCACTTGTGAAAGAGAAGTAAGGGTTATATTCCCTTTTCCAGGTCCAACTATTGAATGATTTCGGTGGTTTTTCATCATAAATCAGAGATTGAAGGCGGCTATTCAGTCTTCAACCAGCACCCTATTGGAGTCGGTGTCTTCGTAACCTCAGAGTGTATTATGGGAGTTAAAATCTACATTAACAATATGGAGTTTTCTCTTGCATTAATCGTGGATTCTCTCCAAAGCTTGGTGTGCAAGTCTACCAGTTGAAAGTCCCAAAGCATATCCTTCTATTTCCTCCACTATCCTGTGAAGTTCTTTCTCGCCTGCTCTGGTCAGGACTCACTCATTTGTTATTCTGTCTCTCCATTAAATATCGAGAATTCTCCGCATGTTTCGCTGATAAAAGGTATCTAATTTTTTCTTAATCTTTGCTGTGCTTTGCCGTGTCTCACCTGATTAGAGTACAGTGGAGACGACTGTAGCTCTATATAACTGTATCTTGATTTTAGACTGACTTGCCTTGATTTCTAGATGTACTGCATGGACCAAATCGTTGCACTTGCCCTGTCCACCCGAATGTTGATCTTAATTAAATCTCCTGTCTTAGTGAAAGTACTGCCTAAGAAAGTGAATTTATCTTCTTGTTTGAGCACATCGTCATATATTTTAATGGGTATTTTTGTGTCACATTTGATATGCTATATTTTACTTTTGCCTTCATTGATCCTCAGGCGTATTTTTGCACTTTCGGTCAACAGCCTGTTTGTCAACAACCTCTTGGTCATCCTGTGAAAAGACTGGCTATCTCCGGCAATCAAAACGATGGCAAAATTAAGATCAATGAGACGTTTGTCAATCATCTAAGGGATCCTCGTGTCTGCTGCTGCTGTCCACCTTTTCATGCCAAAATTTATACACAAGACAAAGAGAAATGAAGAGAGAATACAACCTTGTCTCACCCCTGACTATAACTCAAAGTTTTCGATTGCGCCACTGGCTGTCCTGACGCCACATGTAGGAGTGCTGTACATTGCTGTAATTATCTTGATAAATTTTTCTTGCATGCCATAGAATTCCATTATTTTCCAAATGGTCTCCCTGTGAACACTGTCAAAGGCTTTTCGAAAGTCGACAAATTTAATCACTAACTTGTGCTGAAATTCTAGGCTTTGTTCCACCATGTTTTTTCAGGATGAATATCTGCTCACTGCAGGAGCGACCTTCTCTAAAACATGCCTGCTCTTCTCTAAATTGTTGGTCAATTGATGTCATTAAGCGCTTCAGTAAGATCCTGTTGAATACTTTTCCAGTAATACTTAGAAACGTGACGACCCACAAATTATTGCAATTAGACACCCAAGAAGTGTGGAGATTGTCGCTGAGGACTTGGACAGTATGACATTCATCAATGAATTTCCATGTTTCATCCGAAATTTATTTTTCTTTCTTCTAACCTCTTTTGTAACCAAGAATGTTGCTAGCACTGCTTTTCATGGCATCCCTGAAGTAGGACCATTTGTCAGTAAAACTGTTGTCTCCCTGGAAAAATGCAAATCTGATAGACACATTCTCTTGGAATCTTTGCTATCTTTACTTCATATTAAATATTTGCTGTCTTTCTTTCTTTTTCAGCTTTTTAAAAAGTTTGGTTATCAAAGATATCAGCTCCTCTGAAAACCCTAACATCTTTACGTGCCGACCTCCATCTTGCACTTACACAAATAAAGTCTATCTGGTTGAGTGTGTTACTGATTGAGGATCTCCAAATCCACTTGTGGATCATCTTATGCTTGAAGAAAGTGTTCCCAATGCGGAATCCATTTTCATTGCATAAAAGCTTTCATTCTTTCTCCATTATCGTTAGTATCAGCTGCTGAAGCAAAAGGACCTACTGTATTTGAAGCACCTGCCCTGTCGCTTCCCAACTTTGCATTCAAAGGACCCATGACTATCTTCAGGTCGTGACTTGGGAGACCGTCTACCGTGTCTTGTAACTTTCTGTAAAAATCCTCCTTGGTGTCTTCGTCTTATCTTTCTGTCGATGCATATACTTGGATAATTAACGTCTTTGTGATGTGGGTATCCAATCTGGCCGTCACTATCCTATCTGAGACAGACTCCCAAGCAATAAGTGCATCTGAGGCTTTTATACCTAGCACTAATGCTACTTTTCTTATTTGCTTCGTTTGATCTCCGAAACATAACACAGTGATCCTCTCACTTGTTATTCTGGCTTGTCTCACCATCTTGCTTCACTTAGTCCAACTACTTCTAATTTGCATGTCTTCATTTCATGAATACGTTGCGCAAGTTTCCCTGTTTCATAAAGAGTTCGGACATTCCAAGTTCCAACTTTTGTCTTCTGTTTGGCCGAGAAGATCCGGTAATTCGGAGAAAAGACTTCCTCTCACCTTTGGTCAGTACTCGTCGTGTGTACATGGAGAGGTGTCGCACGAGTCTCTTGCGTCATCTCAGCGTGTGTCACATTTCTTCCTCGACGCCGCTGTTGACCGGATTGGTCTCCTCTTGCTGTTTCTATAGTATGCTTTGTTTCACGGGATGAGGTGACGAATCTTACGCCCAACCCTCCTTCTTTTTCAACCTGCCGGAGTTGTTAAAGAAAATACAAAGTTTTTATGTTCGAAGCATCCGAAATAATTTTAGCAGTAGAGTAATCTTCATCTAAAATATGTTTGTTATTCAATTGGGTGAAAAATGCTGACTTGGAAAATAGATTTGTTTTGTTTCTACGAATTTTTTCATGTGTTCGTATATTTATACTATAAAGTATAAATCGGAAATAAGTCGAGGGTACAATCGATTTTGATTGCTGTAATATTTTCCATATTGTTCTGACTGTATCTGATAGATCTCTTTCTGTGGAGATATGGTGATATGAGTAGATAAGCATTATACCCCAGGCAGAAATTCGGGATATAACAGGGGAGTTCTGACTAATTGTGCACTACAATGTGATACAAAAGTGATTGGAAATTTATCTTCAGCTAAACTAAACATATAAAAAATGGTGAATATGTTGCAGCTGAGTTTGTTGTTTCAATGTCTACAGGTAAAGGTTGAAACAAGATCATGCTTTTCAACTTCCAATTTATCAAAAGGTCTTTATTTCGGATAATAGCGGATTCTTTTAAATAGAAGTTTTTCTTAAATCTCTTGGCTTTTTTTTAAAGTACCTGGTTTATTTCAATTTTTATATCCCGAAGGTATAATCTTTGTTAAACGCTTGAAATAGTCATTTAAAATTTTTTTGTTAAAAGTCTTGCATAACTATTTAAAAGCATCCTTTATTTGCTTTTTATAATGAAGAAATAATTATTTTTCAATTAATTCTTCAATTAAAGCAATTAAAGCTTCATTCAGTGTCAGTTTCAATTAAAATTAGATGACGACTAAAAAACCTCATTTTGTTCACCCTTACCACATCGACGTCATGGGTTCACCTTTCATCTCTTCTTTTGTTACTATCTCTGGAAGTGCTTCAATGAAGTTTTTCTTTGTTCCCGGATCACTTTTTTCATCTGGGATAACACCATACTCAAATTAGTTCATCTAAATGTCATTGTTGTTCCACTGGTAAGGAAGCCTTTTCAAGATCGGATTTTCTTTCTTGAAACTACTTAACTACTCTCATGTAGTTTTTTACCTTGAAAGCATATAAAAATAATTGAAAATTTTTCAAGTTTGAAGTGAAGGCACTTGTTTCCTCTTAAAATTCCCCTTTATGCGTTGGTAAGGAGTTTCTTTATCAATAAAAATAATTTTTCTTGAAGTTTACAGTTGACTTTTTTTCTAAAAAGGTCCCTAATGGATCTAGTACAGTCCAGTTTCATCCAGCAACCCTGAGTATAAAATATTACTTTGAAATAGAAACACTGGCCATTTTGCTGCTCCTGTCTCTTTAGCAACATTTTTAATCTGGTGAATGAATACATGTAATCTCAACTGGGATTGATGGACTTTTAATTAATCTTTTTTCTAGTTGTTGTGAAAACATCATTTTGGATAATGGCAACTGTCATTCTCTCTGTCAACAAGGTCCAACTACTAATAAATGTATCACTTGAAAAACAGTCTGTTAAAAAGAAGCGTTTTATGACGTATAATGGAGGAAAGTATTCGGAAGCCAAAGAGTTCCAAAATCTAGCCGTCCGACTGAACTAACTGCATTAATATAAAGACCATAACCATAAAGCTTACGAAGCGACTCAGGATACTTTATCACTTCAACCCCTTTGAAAATTAAGAGAGATACTGCACGACCTTCAGAAGGATTATCCATAAACTTATAGATACATTTTGTGATTAGTCAGAAGGTCACCTGTGAGCCTCTAAATGGGTACTGAACATGAACAGGAAAGCCTAGAATAACCAAGACATATAACAGTACATTGTTCCTAAATTGTTCAAAGACGTTACTAGTGGCAGGAAGGAAGCTTGCAGGTCAATATTTGCAAAGATCAGATAAACCACCTGGATTCTTGAAGAAAGGGACAACATTAAAAACCTTTCAGGAAGACGAAAAGCAAAGCGTTTAGAACCAGTGATCAAAAGGGTTGGCCAGCGAGAAAGATAACTATTAAGTATACTCCTTCAAGACAACTGCAGGAATGGAATGTAAAGCAGAAGCTTTAGATTGATTATGCCCATAAACAGGTCAAAATCTAATCAGGTTGCAAAGTGTACTATTGCAAAAAAACAGAAGTGTCACTTAGAGAATAACAGGCGAAAAACAATCTAGTGCAATGATCAGTCTTTTCTCTAAAGGTCTCAGAACATCGAACAGCATTAAGAGGTGGGGAAATACTGACTTGCTAGAGTTCAAAACACTTGCAATTCTTCAAGTATTCTCGACGTCCACGTTTTTAGGAAAACATAGATTCACAACCTTCGTCAGAATAGCGAGATTTAGCATAGAAAATCACCCCTTTCCAATATTGTTAACTTATCTAAAAGAAAATCGAAATCTATTAGTTCTATCACGTTGAAACTAAATAAAGATGTGCAATGAACAGTAACAAGAAAACACTGAGTATTGAGCCATGGAGGGAAATCAAGTTTTGCTTTGTTTTAATACCAACCTGAATTCAATCCAAAAAATTAATTGAAACATCAAATGCCAATTTGCTGAAGATTGAACCCCAAGGAATATCACCAATAAAGTTTTAAATCCATTCCTGTCATCCTGACCAAATTTTGAAGTCTTTTGGTAATGTAGATTGTCAAAGAGAGTTAAAACAGTTGCAATATCTACAATGATTCGATCGATTTGGTATAGAACCTTCTTGTTTTCTTCTAAGATTTGTTTTTAATTCAGGTCTAACATGATTAAGGAGCAATAGATTATAACTTTTGGCAGCTAAGGGAGTAAGTGTGATGCCTCTATACCTTGTGATAACACGTGACTCCTTTTTTGAGCAATGGTATGATACAACTTTCATTCTAGTATTCTTGATTATGCATTGCATTGCAGAAGATTGGGAGCTCAAGACTGGATTCACCAGTTTTCCATATTTCAGGTGATACATTGTCCAAACCGCAGGACCCATTTGACAACAGAAGTTTTTGTAAATATGTATGTATTTCTAAATTTTTGAATTGGTTATCCTGTATAAATTTCGTAAATAATAATAATAATAATAATAATAATAATAATAATAATAATGAACTGTGACATTTAGCAAAAAAAGACAATAATAATAATAACGTCCTGGGTATTGACATTAAACAGCATCCGGTTGTGGAGTTTCGACGTGGGAGAATGAGGTTACCCTTTGCCACAATTACCTCCAGGTCACCCTTGAGCAAGGTGTAGTACCTGTTAGCTCTCCCCGAGGCCATGAAATACCGGGTTGGCGTCCGGCTGGGGCTAGTCTGTCTCATGGGTAGGGGGGACTCTTTAGCCTTGGTTGGCAGCCCTCCTAGAGATGGTGTCTCAATAAAAACACCGGTGGTTGTGTAACCTAAAATCCACAATCCTCTTATGAGTGTAATGTCTTATTCAAATTATGAAGACAACGGCGTGAATGAGACTGGAGCATCAAGTGAAGGTCTCTCGCCCGGCA
>RDPX01000118.1:701242-727676 GCA_003991215.1 Morbakka virulenta | reverse complement strand
GAGATGGCATTATTCAGAAAACGGCACTGCTTGAAACAGGGAGGATACTGCGAAAAGTCTTGTCTCTTTAGAGAAACAGGAGAAGGAACTTTGAGACCCCTGGTGACTTGTTTTTACCCGCTCTCAAAGATAAAATAACAAAAGAACTTTCCAGACAAACATGTCTGAGATTTACATTAATAATAATAACGTGATCTCTTTTTCAGAACTTTTTTTTCTTCTGCACTCTCAGTGAAAGACAGATTCCCGTGCTGATGTTTATGATAAGCTCTGCAGTACGGCGTAAATTGTGAAAGGTGCCATGCAGCTTTTCTTCCAGTCGTTTTGGTTTCTTCGAGTTTTAAGTGCGGAAGTCTTGTTGTTGTGAGCCAGATATCGTAAGTTCTAGGTTCACCGCCTAGCTCCGCAGGGTGATGAAGAGGTTCCAATCGTTTCTTGGGTGGACCTACTACGCACCAGCCCCGCAAATTTGCTTCCCTGATTGGGGATATGACATGGCGGGCCTGAGGAAGGGGGGGGGCTAGTGTAATGTATGTTTGAACTGTTTAAACACCTTGTGTCCCTTGGTCTACTACGTCGACTTCTGCCTGCTTTTCTCTCTTTGTGTGCTCCTGTACACTACTTGCCTTAAGGGCTGATACTTAGTTCACCCAGGGCATTTTGGTGCTTCCTGTATCAAATATAACCTGACGCGCCAAACTGCCCCAAATCACTTTAATATCTAACAAACATACACCCATTCATTCCTTCGGCAACTTGGTATACCTTGGACTTGGGGGTAATTATTGGGGCTTACTTCTCTAGATCAGTTGTATTTTGCCCCTGAACCGCACGCGTAACGTTAACAGGGGTACTGCGTAAAGGGTGTTACTCTGCTAACGCAATACGATGCAATGAGTGGTTAGGCGGTTAAATGGACAAACAGCTCGATATGCACGGCATGTTAACTGGGAACCCAGCTACACCCGGAGGTACAAAAAAGGGAAAGGTCAATCTCCACACACCCCGAGTACCATTTAGTAATTACGAAAGTTCTATAATTACTAATAACAAAAAGAAAATATTTCTTAACAAAGAACAAATCTTTGAGGCTGACTCCAGAAAGAAGGCTGTTTTTGGCTTTTCTAAGTCTCTTGTCTTATACTCAAAATTCTACCCTAAACTCCTTACTGCTGGAGAATCCTACATACCTCGTTATATATTCGTTCCAAGTATGATAAAAATAATTTTATACATAAATGTAAACTATGATGAATAATCACAAACAGGCTATATTAGGGCAAAATAAACTATCAGGGGTCAAAAAATGATGTTGTGTTTACAAATGTTGTGTTTACAAAGGTAAATAAATCAAGGAATCGCCGCGTGGGATGCAGGGTGAAAAGGGGATTCCTATTGTTGTGACAAGTAAATAGTCCAAAGACATGAGTCACTGCAACCCCCTTGTTTTCTATCCCAGCCATCTTCCTTGACACAGTCTTGAGCCCTGCTATTGTGAAGTTTTCCTTTTAATTTCTAATTCCTCAATTACAATTTGTTAGATTGGTCTGTCATTTATTGAAAGAGATTTCCCTTGAAGATATCTGAAATGTGTCTTCCATATTTGTAAACTGTCATTTGGATCTTTGTGTTCAGGTTGGCATTGGTGGAGTCTCAAAGTCCACTGATCTCAATGACTATTTACCAGACTATCTCTGGTTAACTGTGCAAGAGAAGGATCTCACTTGTTATTCCTGTTGAGTATTTTATCTCGTCTCGTTGCATCTCAGTAACCACTTCATTAAACGCAAGAGAAGTCTACACTTTGAAGAAATTTCTTCAAAAACGTTTACGAGAAAATAATTGAAAAAATAAAGCTGCACGTACAGACCACTTTGTGTGTATGAAACAACTGACAAAAAAGACGCAAAATCTGCAATTTTATTAGATTATCTGATGATACCAGATCAAAGTCTCTCTGAAGGGCACCGTCTGAGCCCCAATTGCTGGGGAAAAATGACGTTAAACTAAAAAAAAAATCTGATGATAAAAAAACTTGTTTTCTTGTGAAAGTTGCATATCTTAAAAGCATTTATTTTTTCACAGTTGGCAATTTCATTCTTAATAATTTAAGTTGTGTTGACTTGCAAAACGAACAAGTGTTCATGTGTGCCACAGACACCTCTCCTCACTTGGAAAAAGTAATTTTTTCATAATGTTTGTCTTAATCGGTACATTTTAACAATGTTTCACAAAAAAGTCAGGGTGTACAAGTGATTTTTTAACACAGTAAGAAAGAGCAAGGTGAATAGTTTACAATAGTTTCAAGATGTCAACATTTTATCGATTAATTTATGATTTATTTTGTTTCGAGACACGTTTGTGATTCTGAATTGGGGGCTACCTGAGCAAACATGTACACTTTTTTAAAAACATTGTTTAATCTTGAATATATTTGTTGTCAATTCTCGGTATTATGGATAGTGTTATTAGTGGGAAATTTCGTATTAGCAGAAATCAGTTATAACAAATTTTTTTAATTAATAATTTGCATTTATGCTCTACTTTTAGGCTGATGCGGGCCTGCAATCTTTTGTCCGAAAATGATACATATTGGATGCTTGGATCACAGTATTCATAGCGTTTGGTAAAAAATATGTGTATTGAATCCACAGCTGGACAGTTTCATTTCAATTGCAAAGAAAGTTTTAAGAAGGAACGACTTAGAAGTTTAGTTAAAGAAAGAGGAATTTCGCTACCTTAGAACCGATTTTGGCAAAGTGTTGTACATGGTTAAAGGATATACAGTAATGCACAAAACACTTTTAAAAATTCAAGGAAGTTGTTGATACCTTAAATAAAAAAGGTGCAGTGAAAAACAAACAAGTACAAAATAGCATGGGGAATGAAGCTCTTAAAAAAGCTATTGCCGACGTTAATGTGCAATATTTGTCACTTGTTCAACCAATACTTATATTTGAGTCGCATGAACTTAAGCTACAGCTGCTTTAGAGAAAATCGAAGAGTTGAGAAAGTTCATTGAGCCTTACATAAATAGAAAAATGCAGTCTATTCTTGATAAAAATGAAGGATTGAAGTCAGCTGTAAATCCTGATACTGATATGTATAATGTGAGTTATGAGCACTACGTAAAGCTCCTGTGAATTCTGATGAAGTGGAACGCATTTTTTCTGCCTCTAAGACGATATTACTTGATAACCGTCAATGTTTAATGGAACAGTCACTAAAATTCCTAGTGATTAAATACTGTAATGCATAAATTTACAGTATTTCTGTTAAAAATAATAAACATTTAACAAATATTTGTAGTGTTTTTAGCAAATACTTCATCGGTTCTCAGCAGATAAAAATTCGAGCCCTAGTTATTAAAAGCAAATTCACTTTCTATTAAGTGTATTTACAAACATGTGAAATAAATATTAAATTGTAAAATACTCTTGTAAACTAGAAGGATTAAGTTCCTTAAATGAACTATAAAAGAAGGTTATGGCATTCCAAACAATGGACATTGCTCATACATGATCAAAACTCTGACAATTCAGTCTTCTAGTTCTATTAGAAATCTGTATGTGCAAAATAACCAGTTATCTCACGAAAAAAAACCATTTAAATGGTACCCACAAGTTGATCATTACCTTGTTAATTTTTTATTTTTTTTGCGTTTACGAAATTGCTAGTTTTGTGATATGTCTTTAAGTGTCCCCTTATTAGTTATGCTGGAGCTCAGGAACGCCTGAAAGACTGCAAAGGGGGCCACCACCCTTCCTGGTTTTTATTAGCGGGGCAGGAAACAAACATGCCTCTTGTAGAAAAATTTCAAGTTTTAACTCATTCTTGATCCGGCTTCAAAAGAAATTTGCTGAAGCTTGACTACATATGTTTTTTATTTATTGATTAGGTTGTTATTAAATTACGAAAACAAACCAAAAATAAGGGGTTGTTCATTCCAATGCAAACAACTCAACACCCCTGCTCAAAAATGAAGATTAATACTTGCTCCTGCATGAAAAAAACCACTTGCACGAATGAAATACTTCCTGGAGTTGCTTAACTTTGAAAATCAAAGTAACAACCAGGAGATACAATATAATTGATCTAAATATATCAACCTATCGTGATGAACTTAAATTGGCAACAATAGACAACTTTGGAAACCCCATTGTTTGGTGTGCTTCCGCACAAGTAAGCTTGGAATTAATATTTTTTTTGTTAATTGGAATATTGAAGTTCTTGTTTCCCTTGGTACTTTTTAAAGTTTGGTAAGGTGTCTAAATTTTTGATGTGCCAGTAAGTGTATTACCTGTGTCAAACCGATCTCGAGACTTCACTACCAGACTGTGATTTATAAAACTAGAAATATTAAACTTTATATTAAACAGCATTCGTCATTTTGAGATGCTTCTCAAAATGACGAATGCTGTTAAAAAAAAAAGTAGCTGCAAAAGAACTTCAGAAAGCAGCATCAAAGCCAGTTTGGCCAAAAATAATATCAATTGTTTCTTAGCAAACTATCATCAAAGGTGATCTTTGTGAAACCAATCGACCAACTGCGTCTTCTACCTTGTCTTTATCATATGGAGGAACAACGAAGAGGCTTCCATCTGAATCATATGATACTTTAAGTTTCATAGAAGCCAAGATCAAAATAAAGGATGGTTTTACTTGTAAAGATAAGTTAGATAGTGAAAGAACTGGAAGATACACTCATGCAGAATCGTTTGAAGCACTGGCTTGTATACAATAGAGAGAAAAGGAAGGCACTTTAGTCGGTCTGCACATATCACAGCGACACTCAAAACGGAATTTTAATTTCAACTATGAAGAGAGCTTTGAAAATGAAAAAAGTTTCACTCACAAAGCTGCCACATGCGCAGTGGAAAGGGTTAACAAAATAACAGCATCAGCGTTAACCTTTGCGAAACTTGAAAAACTGATTCAAATGACTCAAGTCTTGGCTTCCCATTTGCTCACTTTAAACACACTTTTGAGCCAGGACGTTTGAATCCGAGGCAATATTGAAGAGTACTCCAACAATAGTAATAAGTTAATTTTGACAAATCAATTACAGATACTGTTACTTAATGACCACCATTACGTTATGGCACATGACATCCTTGAAGATCAAAAACAGATGCAAATACTTAAAGCTGGAAGAGATTTGCTTGACAGAATTCGACAATGTAAACTCTGTTCAATTCTCTCTTATGAGTCGTCCGATGTTACAGAGGAGGAGCAGCATTCTTTTTTTTATCAGAACATGTAGTGATGAATACGAAGTCTCAGATGATTTTATTAGCATTTCCAAATGCTCCAAAGGCCTTACTTTAGTTGCTCCTGAGATGGCATGTTGATTGGGCACAGATGACAGGCATGGGTTTTAATGGAGCTGTAAGTATGCAGTGCCTTGCAAGCAAGATTGGAGGTAAAGTTGCGTCATATGCTAATTATGTACATTGGTTTGCGTACTGTGATAAACTTGATTTGAAAAATGATATAAAAGAATCACTTCAGGTTTGCCAGTCACTGTACGCTAAAGTGGGTGCTTACCCTAAATCAACCATCTTATTTCAAAATATTCAGAAAGATTTCGTAAATGAGCAGGCAATTATTGAATAAAAAATATTGAACCTGCCAAACCTATCCGTTTCCAGGTGGGAGACGCCAATAAAGGCTGCCCACACAGTCAAAGAGAAAAGAGCTGAGGTTAGAACAACCTCAGGATGTCTTTCAACTGACAAATCAATCAGTAGAGATATAAAAGTAAGAATCCACCATTTGCTAACACATCTTCAGATAAAATGCAACGAAAAATGCTTACTTTGATGGAGAAACTCAAAGGAGTTGCGGTCAGCTGCCATTTCTGCTGACTATGATTTTTCTTCTTTAAAACACATCATTCAGCATTTTGCAGGAGATGAAATGTATCAAGGAGTTCGATCTTATTTTTGACGAGACCAAACAAATTGCGGAAATCAATGAAAAGGAAGATGAATAGTGACCAAGAAAGATCCCAAGATAGATGAAAGGTGGAGCAAGCCTCCTAACAGAGCCGTTTCCAGCTTTATTGACAGATAGCATACCAAGCTATGACAATTTGGGCCAACCTGCTTGGAAGCAATCGATGCAGCATTTTTAAGTCTTAAACAAAGAGTTGAGCAAAAAGACCTATCTACACTTAAATCAATAGAAGAACTCATGCTAAAATCATTAAAAGATAGAGGAGTCGATATTATTAGTCTTCAATGTGGCTTCCTTGACACAGAAGTAAAAAGGGACAGCTGAATGATCTCGCGGCCATTTTAAGCTTTCATAATCCTGACAGGGAATCAAAAGTAACAAATGTTACAGGTAAAGAAACAATGGAAGAAATTTCCAATGCAACGCCTGTGGCAAAGTTACAGTGCCAAGAGGTATACAGGATGAATAAATTTTAGAAAACCATCCCATTTACTTCATTGATCTGCGACTGCAGCTTTAGTTCCATGCGCAGGCTCAAGATGCGGATTAGGGCCAAAAACCAAAGGAAACCAAACGTATGACATTACGTTACCTCATATTCAGAAATTAAATATGGACATCGCTTCCATATTGGCTTTTTGAATGTCGTGGCTAATAAGTTAACGTTAACGCAATTGCAAAGAAATTTGTACAGAAAAAAGACCAAAGAATGAAATATTTAGTAAATGAACAGTCCATGATGTATAAATCACATCCAGTGAAATACATTTATGCTTCTGATTTTTATTTGTATTATTTTGTTCAGTAAATATCACTCAGTGTTTGTAAAAATTTAGATTAAAATGAAACGGATTAAAATCGTTTGATTTTTTAAGTGTACGTTGACATTCTGACGTTCTGTCTGGGGTCAATAATATTATCATGATTTCATGATTATGATGATTACAATAATAGAGATCCCGATGTTGATAATTATAATCAAGAAAGTGCTCCTTTACAACTACTTTCCCCTTTGCCCTGTATTCTTTCTGGCGTTCCTGCTAAATCTCAATAGATATATTAAGGATTGGTGTTGGGCGACTCTGTATCCATTCTAGCAGTAACAATACTGACTCATAATGACTAATACACAACGGCAAAAAGGCATCAGAGCTGATAAATTTGCTAGCGACACTGATTTCAAAACCCTCGAGGAGAAACTGAGAATACATCTTCAGGATACATTGCACAGATGAAAAATGACTTAGTCTTTTCAACATAACTAGTTACCACTGGATTTGTGAAGGAGCTGGCCAGAAGATCTTGAAGAAAGGGTTTATTAAGAATCCACCAGGAAAAATGGCAGTAACTTCTAATGTATTTTTTAAAGAAAGAGAAATACATGGAAAAACAGAATTTCGATTTTAATAATTAGATAAACCCCACTTATAACTAGAATAATTTTGTTTTGTATAAAAACCCCACTTTTTCCTACTTAGTATTAATTAGGTGATACTTTTTCTTACTTACTATTTATCAATAACTAATTCAAATTATTGTGAAAATGGTTATGAAACGAATAAATATTTCAGTATATTGGTAGTCCCTGGTATGACGTTAAAATGTTATCGGTTCTGGAATTTCGACTTAGGCGAATGAGGCTGCCCTTTGCCACAACTAACTTCAGGTCACCTTTGAGCAAGGTGTAGTTACTGTTAGCCCTGGGTAGGTGGAGCTCATTAACCTTGGTTGGCAGTCCACCCAGGAGAAGGAAAGCTCTGAATAAAACCCCGAATTTCTGGATGCTGTTAAAATCCAGTTGGCGATAGCAAGATTATCAAGCTGTAAAACCTTTTGGTACCAAAAGTTAGTCATGGTGGTTGTTTCAAGTAGTAATAGTGAGTTCAGGATACCTAGTGATGGGGGTGTCATCATGAGTAGGGGGGTGGGTGGGCGTGGGCACCGCCAGCTTGTCATCAAGTGTCCATGTCATGCTTTTAGGATTGCTCCACTAAATGCTGGCACTATAAGAGGTAGAAGTGATGGGACAGTTTTGACCATCTCCAGAAGAGAGATATGTTGACTTCAAGAGACCAGGTGGTGAGGACGTTCGGCCCAAATGACTGTGGACAAAGATTCTAAGTACAAGTTTTTCTGGATAAGAAATGGGAACGGAACACTTGGTGTGATTTTTCTCCTTGCTGAAAAGTGGGCTGAGGGTGTGGTGGAGTGCCTCTGACAGAATCTGTACTGCCAACATCAATATTGGTGCTTCCATCTTGACTGCTCTCTCTGTGTATCCCCCACAACCAGGACCAGATGAAAAAACTAAGAATACATTTTACGACCGCTTCAATGTATTGCTGCAAAGTTTGCGAACTTTGAGTACTTCTTTGTATGTGGTGATCTTAATGGTCATATTGGTAGAGAGTCCTCCGTCTATGTTATGTACATGGTTGGTTTGACTATGATTAGCTGAACATGGAAGGGAGAGAATCTATTAACTTTTCTATTAATACCCTTTAAATTATAGTGGCTTTTTGTAGATATGGCTTTTCTTAACTCTTGTTCCTTGTTATCCCATGCTTTAAAAGCTCCTTTAAATCTCGCTCAAAATTTCCAACAGCTTTCTCGGCTGTTTGTTTTCCTTTCTGCTCAATATACAAATTTCTGGATTAAAAATTCTATTATGTTCTGAAAATTTATCTAATTTGTTAAGTAAGCCCTTAATGACATCTCTTTTTATCAGTGACATCAATGCCCTGATGTAAATCGAGATAAAAACTGTTCGGGAATGATTAAAAATAATATAACTTGCAGTGGTCATAATTTTGAACAAATCAGCTTCGTAAAGATTCTCTGGAACTTAACAGCAGGGCCACAAAAATTTCCAGTCAAGCCATTGTCAAGAGCTGCTTTTTAAGTGAATATGAAAGTTCATGGGCATTGTACACTACTTCTTGATCTTCCCTCAGTTTCCAAATTGGTTCGATATTCCCATCCAAGAATCCCCAACAATTGTCTAGTACAAAGCACTTTATATGTGCTGCCTGAGCATACCTCATTACTTTGTCTTGGTGGAAATTCCAAAGTTACGAAATTTTCAGACAAGTGTCTCATAACCTTGTATATGATCAAATATATTTCGGCTTTGCTCCTTCCAAGTCTTGGAATCATATTACTGTAGGCGTAGCGACAACGAAAAGCAAGTTCCCGTCAAACCATCCACAAATCTTCGATACCTGACACCGTGGGACCGATTGAGCAAACGGATTTTGGAAGTTAACCCAAAAGCATTCACAGGGCGCGGAATGCTGTACTCATTAAAACAAAGTTCAGACAGCGGCTCATCCTCATTCATACTTGTTATATTGATTTTTGCGAAGTCCCAGTAAAAAAGGTTGGGCAAATTCCTCAAAATTTTATTAATGGTAACACCTCGGTTTCATTGTGTATGTCCTCAGAGTAAAGATATGCAACTCGGCAAATTCGGCAAATCTCGTTGCTGTTTTGAAATATATATTAGAGTCGGGTTTTGCTTATGGGCCAGGGTGTCCTTCCCCCTTGCTTTGGGTCACTTTTAGGTTTAAGAAATTAACACTGCCATCTTAAAGATGCTTTTCTCACATGTTTATGCTTTCCTCCTATCATTTTCTATACTTCTTCTATTTCATTCTCTGATGACTTAATGAAAAGTCAAAATATGCCTCAGACATTACCTGACTCATCATGTCCCGCCCCTTTTCTCACAGTAGATTTCGTCACTTCAAACAATTGCAAAATTACAATTATTATTATTATTATTATTATTATTATTATCATTATTATTATTATTATTATTAGGCTGTACAATATATGCTGATATCTTTGGTTTCTTATCGCCATGCATTATAACTGGAGATGCCTTGAGGCCTGATTTGCTCTTAGTTACTCCATAACAACAGCTATACATTCTTGAATTGACGGTGGGCTATGAAACAAACCTGGATAAAAATTCTTCTCGCAAATACGAAAAATATCGTTCTTTAATTCGTGATTTACAATCCAGCTTTTCGAAAGTTAGTTTCGTAAATCTCTCCATGAGCTCTTTAGGTATATTCGGTAAATCTTGTATTACTTTCAGTAAAATGTGCAACGCTNCTCCATGAGCTCTTTAGGTATATTCGGTAAATCTTGTATTACTTTCAGTAAAATGTGCAACGCTTTGAACATCCACAACAAACACGAGCGCTTTCTTTCAACCAAACTTTCTAACATAATCATTCGCACCACATACTACATATTCTGTCGTAGAAATAAACCATGGACCAACCCTGAACTATTGTCGCTTTATTGATTTTGTTAGTAAAATATTTAATTTTGATTTTGTTAAATAGGCAAGCCAATGCAAACTACCTTGATTAGTGAGGTTTGTAATTGTATGTGTTCAGATGAAAAAAAAAAGTTTCCATTATTGAGTGGTGGAGCAATGCGAGCCCACGGGGGACTCAGGGGTAGAAACCACAAGCAAACCCATCCGACTCCCAGCCCGATAAGTGTAAGCTGGGTACATGCATTACACCATACACCGTGTGTGCTATATTGATGTTAATTAAAACAGCACATGACCTTGCAGGGGGGGGCATGTTTAGGTTTCCCAGAATAGGTGACCCATTTTTCTTAAAACGGTCTCCGTAGCGAGGTTCACCCAAGACCTTAGGACTGAGTAACAAAGTAAAAACTCGGTACTCAGCCATTCAGAACAAGAGATCCACGCTCATGACACCTAGATATGATGCTAGATATGATGCTTAATATTTTCCTGGTAGACAAATTCTCCTGTTACTTTTTGGGTTATTTAATTTTTGTATCACACTAAAACTCTTTGAATGAAAAACATACGATACAAAACGACATTATTGCTCCGAACCAATTTTCTGGTAATTTTGCATCTTGAATCATTCTATTTTTAGGGGGTGGGTTGAAATTTGTTTTCGGAAGAGCATCTCTTTCAGCCGTGAAGCCGTGTCCTATTTTGTATGCCCCTCTGCCAAGAACCAGAAAATCTTTCTCAATCATGCAACGTGAAGTATACATTATAATTTTTTTCCCCTCTTTTCTTCGTCTGCACAGTTTTAAGTGGCCAAATCCTCACTGCCACCCCAAATTATTGAAAGGTATTGGAATCCGGATTTTCAACATTTTTAGGTCTATGTTGCAAATTCTAAAGGCAAATTTTGCAATAAGGCTGGTTTCGTTTACATAAATACTCATTCATTTTGGACTGCTGCAGCATCATGAGGAAAATATGTGTTAAAAATATTTACTATTCATATGTTGTTTTAAGTTGGGTTTAAAAGCGTTTTTACTTATATTTGAATTTTATAAGTATGAATTATTAGATCATCATTTAATTTTAAAACTTAAGGTGCGATTCTTCTCCATGCTTATACCTCAGGACCAAAGTAAAGTCAGACCCCTTGCACCCAACCCCTAAAAAAAACCAACTGTTTGAATTCCTCACTCCAGTTTATTTGAATGGTACAAACTTCGTTTTCGTCATGTCTCTGATTATACAACAATAGAAGTTTAACAGTAACCAAGAGGTAACCAAGCGGTTCCGGGTTCGATTCCTCGGCCAGGCGAAAAGAATTTGAAAGTTTACAGAAAAAAAGCCATTGGTTGGTGTCAGGAAGGGCATCCAGCCATGAAATTCCTCACTGCCAAAACAAAAACAAAAGCCAAAACATGGAGGAGGATGCTGTCAAGCCTTATGAGCCGCCCATGGCTCGAAGAGCAAGAGTAAGAGTAAAACAAAAGTGCCTTTGAAAGGCACCATCTGAGCCCTAGTTTCTGTTGGGAAATGACGTTAAAACCAAACCAAGAAAAATTAACAGTTTACATGTTTGTTTTCTCCTGATACCTTAATATTTGCATGACCTTAGAAAATTGCATAGGTAGGTGAAATTCGTTAGAGATTTTGTAATAGTTTCCTCCTTCGTGTATAAGTCCCAAGTATTACTATTTGTTATTTTATAGTGTTTCATTCCATCTCCAGATTTTAGTGGGTTCTGACCATTAATTGTAGGTGTTTGTGAAAGAGAGACATTTGACTCTGTAGTGTTATCGGTTGGTTGATCCTCCCCCTCTTTTTTTGCCTTTGGCACAAGAGATCTTTTGTAACGCAAAAAGATACCAACAGAAGTACTTGACATATGAGTGGTAATTTTTTACAGCCTGTTTTATTTGTGAAAGAGTGATGCAACACAGAAGCAAATGGAAAATCTTTCCACCCACGGGGAACTTGTCCCAACCTCTCTTTCATTAGTAAATTCTTCGCACCCTTCCTGCTTTGATTCTAAAAAGAGGCTTTAATAAAAAACAGACGTCTGCAGGAAAACCGACATGCTTGTTTGCTGAATGTCGTCGGGGGTTTTTTGCAGGCTTTAATACTGGAGCCGTCTGAGTGTTTTTAGATTTAACTGCAGAGCCTAAATAATGTAACGAAATAAAGTTTTCTGAAGATCCCTTCATGAGGGCTAAGTTAAGCCCCACCATTGATGTCTTGTCAAACACAATATCTTCAAGATGGTTGCAGGGAAAAGCGTTGACCTGAAACTGAAACTGTCGCTGACATCAGGAAAAACTGGGATTACTGGCCTTATAACATTTTGAAAATTCGAAATTTATTATCATCAAGGAAAATTAATTTATTTGCAACGATTCGTGACGAACATCACAAGTTATTGAGATTCATTGCAATCTGAACCGAACCACGCGTTGATTTGGGCTCAAATTTGAATCGATTTCCTTACTATCCCTCTTGACTTATTGTCAGTAGACCTGATTATTACAAAGCATTGAAAGAAGTTGATGTCAACCATATCTTTCACTTTGTGGAATGTAAACTCGCAGTGGATGTTTGCAGCTGTATGTTGTGTTCTAACAATGGAGCTAATAAAATCAATATCACGACGATTTATCGCCTGCTAAGGCTCTTTCATAATTTTCGTTTGCTGTTGACTTTTTTCTTTGTTGCCTTCTCAACGATTTAATACGACAATTTTTCGGTTTGTTGTTTTTATGACGTTATTCGCCCTCGGCAACGCTAATTGAAATCTTTATTTTGCAATGGCGACGTCAAAGTTCGTCTCAGTTATTTCTTGTGTGAAAGGAGGTTTCCATGGAGATACAGTAAATAATTGGCTTTATCTTTTGTTCGCTTTGACGTCAGAGGGTCGGTAAATATGGTAAATGTATGCTGATTTCAGTGTTTAAAAATATAACGAAATCTGATTGGTTACTTGGCTTACGAGAACTTTTAATAAAAAGTGGTCGGAATGACCGCATCACACCGAAAGAACGAATTCAGAAGTCTGAACATCGAGAAAAAGATTTTGGACGAGTTTATACATTTGTGTCGCACAAATGCATGAAAATTTTAATATAACATCATTTATTCTTGGAACTTCTGAAGAATCTGAAGAATTGTTTTTTGACAATCTGGATATTAAAAAGGAAAGAGGCTACATTTGTGAACCCTATCAGGTATACTATGCAGATTTTATTAATTTATAACAATATTCTGAGTCAGTTTCTATATTATTATTTGAGTGTCTAAGTCAGTTTCTATATTATTATTTGAGTGCACCTTACTTCGTTTCTACAAGATAGTATTTCATTACAGTTGCCCTTGAATTATTTTGAGCATTGAACTTGAATTCGAAAGTGACTATTTAATCGGACATTTGAATCTGCTAGTTGTCGTGGATTCACTGTTAGGCTTATGTTCATGTTGATATGGGCTGGCAACCAAATGTACCTTATATTAGTTAGTAAATGTTATATGACCCGCAATGATTTTATTGTTTTAAGAGTTTGGCATTTGATTTTTTTTTGTGCGAGTCTTTCCGTGTACTGGGAGGGTCATGAATGAAAGTAAAACTTGGGAGTTAAGTGGGTGGGTGTGTTTTAGTTTCAGAAAGAAAGTTCCCAACACAATGTTTCTAATAACAAAATATTAAACCTGAACATCGATACATTTGTTTACTTTATATATATATATATATATATATATATATATATATATATATATATATATATATATATATATATAATATATCTTTATTTTTTTTCGAAATGTATACATTTAATTTCCAAGGTGTTCGTTAGTATTACGACTGTGAGTACACTAAATACGATCGTGTTTGTTGATTAAATGGCGTTGTCTAATTGTTTTATAACCAGTGTAAAGCACGTCGATTTTTATTGCTTCAAAGGAAGGTTTTTGCTTCGTACTTTTACGTGTTACAGAATGTAACTCGTCATTTTAACGATTCTTATCCCAACATTACTCATTATCAAAACCCATTCTTGACACCTTGTTACATTTGGTTTGTTTCATTTGAATTACCGGTCTTGGTGGTACTTTGTAATGCCGGTAAAATGTCAACAAGTGTTCCCATTTTTGAAGTCGGATTCTTTCTGTGGCGATATTTAATTTCTGTTGTCAACGAACACATCAATCAGGACCATGTGAGCTCAACTCTCACGTATCTTCTGACCTTTTGTTATTGTGTTGTTGCTTTGACGTCAATCCCGAGTTTGATGTCAATTGACCGGTTTATTGTTTCATGGTCATTCCTCAAACCGCACAAATTACGGAAGGGAGAGAGAAAAAAAAGTGAGAGTTTGTAAACGAGGCAAAGGATGGCCAAGTAAGGAAGAAAAAAACCGGAATCAAGAGATTTGGTCAAAAGTATTTGACTTGTCAGCAGTTTTATATTTTATATACCAAGCATGCCTTTCATGTGATTAGTGAATCAGTTTTTCATATATTATGTCCAATTCACAGGTTCCAGCTACTACGTCGAATATGCTGCTACCCGAGTACAGACAAGCAATGTATAACTACCCCCCCTGTGGTGGAGGAGGATCGGAGTTGGCATCGCCGGTTTCACTGCCATCTCCAGCGTCCCTGCCATCACCGATGATGGAATTGTCGCCAGCACATAGTCCAGCGCACATGGTACCTACAAATGATTTTAATAGACGTGGTCTTCGTTACACCTTACACTCCAAAAGAGCTCCTCAGGGATTTGTTGCGATGGAAAATCTTGATAAACGCCGCAGACGGGATGATGAATTGTCACCTGATGAACTTCAGAAGCGACAGTTGCGCCGAGAACGAAATAAGGAGGCCGCTTTACGATGTCGAACGCGAAGAAGGGAAAGAATAGAGGCTCTTGAAAAGGTATATATTTTTACATGCCCATTTATTTCTATGTGCTTTTTATTATCGTCAGGGGGGAGGGGAATATTAACTTTTGGATCCCCCTTTTATTTGATAGGTTGTTTAATATTTGGACCTTGACTTTCAAACAACTCAAACTCAATAAGAATTTAAGAGAAAGTATGAGATTTGTAATAATAGGCGGTATTTTCTCCTTTTTGATGCCGGGTTAAAGTCATTAGCATTTTGTCAAATTGAAATTCCAAGGATGGATACCAAATAAGTGGATCGACACTAAACTCACCCAAATGACCCCAGATGAAGCTTAATACCATATCTAACCCTTAACCAACTTGAATCAACCAGTTTATTTATCCCATATATCAAGAAAGAATAGAATACATGTAATGCGTTAATCTTTATTTGGTTTTGGTGTAGAGAGTAATAATCGTTGTGAAAGACAATGGATGTTGGGGACGTGGGGACACATTTGGCTGACCAGAACTATTGGTTTAGTGGTGTTACTGTTAATGTTCTCGTCTAAATATTTGATTGGGTCTTTTTGTTTCGTAAAGTTAATAATTGTGATTAATTCTAAAAGCCGATGTTACTCTAGTCTCTTAATAAACTTTAAAGCTTGCTGGTGTATTTCCCAATGAGTTTTATAAAACTAACCGTTTTTTGAATTTGATTTTGTTCTTAGGAAACTGCAGAGCTGGAAGAGATGAATGGATGTGCTGAAAAGGAAATTTCAGGTCTCAAAGTGCAGCTTGAACAACTCCAGCAAATGCTTGCAGAACATGACTGCAGCCTGGAAGCGAATAATTTTGCTTTGGATCAGTCGAATGTGAAAAAGGAACCAGAATTCTGAGGCTTGTGAATAAAACAAGCACATGAATGGGATTGCTTTCTTTAAAACAATCCCTGTCAGACGTGGATAAAGAAATTTTTCTCCGAGAAGAAAGTTTGGGAAATGTGTTCACAAGTGATTGCTGATTAATTAAATTGGAAACTGGCATGGCGACAGTTTTTTCCCTAAGTATTGTAACTTGTGTCATTAGGAGGATGGAATGCGTGAAACGCACCACTCCCTTCATTGAGCAAAGTTCCAAAACTTTGACCAGATGTTTTTATGGACCACAAGTCATTTTAGTATTGTATTGAATATGAAGAATGTAGAAAATATGTGGAGAATGAATGTAGAATAAAATAGAATAAATAGCCCTAATTCAGTCGATGGATATGTCGCCATTTCCGCATTTTTATATGTTACATATATTAGATGGTGTTTTAAAGATTAAATTATTTATTGAAATGGAACCGCTCCCCTTTGGTTGGTGAAATTTAGTGTACATCTTTAGTATTTATAAGCCAGAGTTTTGCTAAATATGCTTGAACATTCTTTATGATGCCGCCAGTTAAACCATTCAAAATTCAGTTTTTGAACATTTCACGTTATTGCTTTAAAAGCAAAATAAATTCGTGATTTTTAAGTAGTAAATTAAAAGTATTGTATTTCTGGGTTTATTTTTTAACCTTTGTAACATGAAGTAATCAGGTTAGAAATGTAATTGTAATTTTAATTGCCGGTAGTTGGTCACTTTCGGTAGAATCGAAAAAGCAAGGACATGTCTGCTCATTTAGTAGTTAACGGCAGATGTTAGCGTGGCACTTGCTCTTGAAGAGATGTCAATTTTGGGGCGCTTTGCTACCTTTCAATCTGAGCTTTTCAGTGTTTGCTTTTCTCGAGAACGAAAATCGTGATTTATTTTCTTTTTGCCTTGTACTTCTTTGTCTGTAAGCTTGAAAAACGAAATATGTAATTAAAGCAAATTGCTAATTTAGGAATGACTTTAGCTTAATCGCAGTTTATTTCATGTAGAATGATATCAACGAAACTAAAGAAAGTGTATTGTCAACGAATTTAGAGTTTTTCCTTTGACGTCACGAA
The DNA here is from genome assembly GCA_003991215.1 of Morbakka virulenta. Classification (NCBI taxonomy): domain Eukaryota; kingdom Metazoa; phylum Cnidaria; class Cubozoa; order Carybdeida; family Carukiidae; genus Morbakka; species Morbakka virulenta. The sequence continues at coordinate 710,577 of RDPX01000118.1, read as the reverse complement.
TCGGAAATTGTTATCCTTTTTAGATATATAATCGTTGAAAGTCATGGACGGTCGCTACCTTCATCAAACGGATATACAGTTATCTCTGACATCCTTGTGTACTTGTTTCTTTTTGTGAAAAATTGTGTGAAATTTGATTTGAAAGAACGTTATATTTCTGTTGCATATTTGTTTTTGGAAACTTTTCAACAAATATCAAGGTTTGTCTAGTTAAATTTTACCAAGTACTTTTTTTCTGGGATGTATGAAGGTTGTGTTTTTGTCGTGTCCGATCCATGCGACCTCGTTTTGGCAACGTCACATGAACTACACTTGTCACCCGTGCTTTTCCGGTTTTGTTATTGAATAAGATTCCAGATTAGTCTTTTTAGGGGAGGGGGTATATTATTGATAGATAAATTGCCCATTCTTTGTAAAAGATAAAAAATTTTGTACATAAATAAGGGTTCCTTTTTAACTCGGCCGGATGTAATTATTTTATTATGGGGCAGGTTCCCCTTCAAAGTTGAGCTTTGTATATCTTATAGGTTTGGTTTCCTTTCCCAATGGGTTGGACGTTCCACCACCGCTTGCAACCCGTCGATGGTTTATGGTAGGTGGTGACCACAAAGTTTTTTACGTATCGGAAAAAAAACTGTTTTAGTTTTTATTAAAGAATGTCTGTTTTGAAAATAAAGATAATGATTTCCCACAGTTGTCCTAACCATAGTGCCCATGTAATTATTTTTGTTGCTGCTGTTAAATTTATGTTTTTAATTAATAAGCCGGTCGTTTTGCATTGTCTAATCTGACAGTAGTTAAAGTAGCTCTTTAAGGTACGTAAATGAAAAACAAAAATGAAATGAACTGATATCTAATTATCGTTGTCTTTTTTGTAGCGCTTTTATCACCTTGTTTCTTGATGTTATTGATAACATCGGAATTGATTATCGGTTTTAAAAAGCGGGATACTGGTGATCAGCGTGCATTTTTAGAATACTGAAGGGTTTAATAGTGTCAACCATTTGATTAATTTTCAATTGCCAAATTATGAAATATTCTCGCTGGCAGACATTTTTCTGTATTTGTGCATTCTTATTTGGTAGTACAACACAAATGCGTCTGATACGCGACCAGTTATGTTTAGAACTGGTCATGCCATATCATCATGACTAACCAAATTGGATAGGGTTTCTAAAACCTTTTACTTTTATTTGTGGTATCCGATGTGGTACCCTCAATCAGAACTGCCACAAATATACCCAGTTGCTTGGCACATCATGAATTCAGTATTTTTGTTTCTACACAATAGCTTTGTTTATGTCGTGCAGGGGTGTCCAAAGTAGGCTCATTAAAAAATGAGATTAGACAATTACAAAGAGTACTTTGGGTGACGCCCATAGTTAAATATGAAAAAAATTTGCACTTATTATGTTTTGTGAAAGGTAAGAAAAGTATGCAATTGTTATCTACGATGTTATCTCTTTCAATATCAACTATCAACTCCTTACAAAAATTAGATTTTTCCTTGAAAAGAAATTACGTAGTACGTCTGGTGCATGCGCGTTCGTTATAGTTTTCGTGCATATCCACGTGTCTTTTCTTCACGTAATAACAGCACTGAATCGGTAATCATATTGCAACCCTGCAGAGGTTTACAAGAAAAATGAATTATCGAACATAAAACCTTGTGGGGAAAAATACAGCAAGAAATGGGCTTGTTGAACAGAAATTTTAAAAATGCAGTGTGGACCGCAGATCATACTTTGGTATTGGTGCCAGATGTTTTCCAACGAGCCAACATTCTGGTGTCAGTTTTGAATAGGACGGATGAACATTTTCAGAGACGAGCCTATTTGTTTGAAGGGGTAATGCCGTTTGCGGACGATCGACCAACTAATTAACCATTAGTCGACCAACAATCTTAAGACTAACATATCGTGACTAGTTGAGAATGTTTTTTGAAATTCTAATAAGATTCTTCTTCAGTGATACGATTTGATATCGTGGTTGTCCAGCTGTCCAGTTCGATAGCTGTCAGGCCTGACCATATTCTAACTTGACCAAAACAATTTTTATCGTTACATAAAAATGTTTAGGATTCGAAAGCGGTTTACCAGAAAAAAACATGTTAACGATTTTTTTTTGTGAAACTTTATTTCGGGTTTGTTTGTTTCTGATGGTTTTTCCCCGTCTTTTTTCCCAGTTTCTGGGCCGGTATCCTAACGATGGACTTTGGTACAACAAGAATTCCTCAGCTCACAAATGGAATCGCACACCAAGTAATGTCAAAACCTTAAATTTGGTGTCGATTAATAAACTCTATGCTGAACATGGGCTATGTAATTTTGAGGTATGACACGTTAAGCGGCCCCTGGGATCGAAAAAACGGGTCCGGTGTGCATGTTACCTTATGTGACCAACAACCAGAAACCCCCCTCCCCCAAAACAGGCAGCTTTGAAAGCTCAAATTTAGTGTCAGAGTACTTTGCAGCCCTGGCACCAAATATGAACGCCAGAGCTGCAGAACATTGACTACGTTATTTTTGGATTTGACTGCTAATGTGGGCCATAAAGGGATCATGTAAGCACGTTGTCAGAGATGGAGGAATACGTCCATGACATGAATTTAACATGGCAACATAGAAAGCTCAAATTTGGTGTTATAGTGTTTTTTGGCCTTTTTTAAATACAACCTGTGTTATATTTTATACTGCAGTCAAAGCGGAACCGAGACCCAAACACGTGAGTTATGAGGACCAGCTGTCAAATAATCTACAGCCTAATAGTCAATTTATCATAAATGCTCAGCGACTCCCAGAATATGGGGACAGATTAATTCAGATTTGGAGTAAAGTAATAATCCGGAGGGCAATGATTCAAGAATTTTATCTTAGAACATTTTACATGACACCCTCTCCCAACTTCCTTTTCATTTTTAAATGTATTCAGTTGTTTTGGAGAGAGTGATTGTTTTTTTGTCTATAGCCATATGGGCTACGTATTTCCTAACTTAATTTATTTGTTGTAATGAATAAATACTAGCATGAAATTTTTTAATGGATAAGAACAATAAAAAACATTAAGGCATTGGAAGTGTGAAGAAAAATCAGGGGGGATATTAAATAAAAGCGAAAATAAGGTTGACCCAAGACGTAAGAGTTGACCAGACTTACAAACATTCAAGTCGTATGATGGAGGAAAGCACCCAAAATTAAGGAGTTTCAGAATCCAGCAGAGCAAGGAAGAAAAAGCTCCTTCTACTCAAAGATTTATTACGAGGAACAACAACTACATAATGATGAAGAATTGAAAGAAACGAGTTTGAGATAATCACAATCATGAGATTGTGATGCCTTAGCGAAAAGAAAAAGGAAGGAAGATGTGATCACGAAGAAAGCAGTTTAAAAGAGTACAAATTTTGGACTGTTCCGACAATTTAGCAAAGGCAAATTCGAAGGACATGGAAAACACTACAATGGGCTGGAAATTTTATTTCAGTTAATTGGAGCACAGAAGTCGCTTCTTTTTACTAACAATTGTTTTAGTACAAAATTAAGTGTGTGTGTTTCAGAATTTGTATCAAAAGGAAAGTTATAAATTGATATTAGAAAAATTTCGTTTGTTTAATTGACCATAAAACCTGTTCTTTCGAAGACTAAAATATCCATATTTCATTTTCTATTTGAGCGGAATTCAAAATATGTGACCCATTATTCTGGAAAGAGACATTTGTTTGTTGATAGTTTGGACTCTAATATTTCACTTTAAAAATTTGAAATATCTTTGGTATGTTAGGAATCCTGACAAAGGTACATTTCCGGTTACCAAATTGTTATGAGTGACACCACTTGAAGACTCGTTTTTTTCAAATAAAAGCCCTATGTCTGTTAATTATCCATATGTGATAATTAACAGACATTAAAAAGAACCTTTTTCTGGAGAATTTTTACTTTGACTCGCATCCTCATCGTCAAGGAACGGGTAGGTCATTATTAGACCTTCCGTGGCCCTCCACGAAATTTTGCCGTGCTAATCTATCCTGGGTCATCCCACACAATTCAATCATCGATTTACCACCACGTTAGTCAATAATGTTGTCACTGTAGCGTGTTTTAGGCCGACCTTTTCCACGGTTACCCAACACAGACCCCAACAGGAGGTCTCTATCAATACCATCATGTCTGCATACATGGCCGAAAAAGGTCAGTTTTCTTTTATTAATCTTCGTTAAGAGACTCGATGGTAAAAAAAAATATTCCTTCTGATCTCCAAAATCCAGAAAAATGTCTCACACAAAAAACTCAATTGTCCTGGTCACCAAATTGGTATTTTAAATTGGCAATGTTTCGTATGACGTGTATTTAATAATCGTCTTCTTCCGTTTGATGCTCTTCTCTTAAAAGATATATCACTGCAGCTTGTGTCGGCATCCTTTGCTTGTTGTAAGTTATTGTTCTTTCACATACAGTATTTTAAGAACTCACAAACTTTTAGTCAATTAAATACCTTGATTTCTAACATCTGTTTCTTTCATCGAGATATTCTCTTCCCTAAATTCCCATTTAGTTCCTTCCTGTCTCAATACTCATAACATGTTCTATTCATACATCACACCCACCCTATATCAGAGTACACCCAAACTCAAATATCTCCTTGCTTTACTTTCCACCAACATTAACAACACCTTCAGTATCATTAATTAAATTTTATCAACTGTACTTTATTTATAAATAGCACTTAGCAGTTGATTTTTCATGATTCACCCAAACGTGAGGTGAAGTTCTATTTAGAAAATTCTTTCTTAAAACCTGTTACATGTAAAAAACTTCTTCTGCGCTCATAAGGACTCAGAGGAAGCCATAGATGTAAGAGCTTAATTCTGAGCTACGTTTAGAGAGATACTTTTTCTAAACTACGTTTCTTCTTCTCCCCATCGTCAGGCTGAGCCTGACGATGGGAGAAGAAGAAACGTAGTTTGGAAGACAGCTTACGAGCCATGACATGATAAAACTCTAATATTTACTTCTGCTCTTTTTAGAGGGCTAAACAATTAATAAAATATTAAGAAAAATTAGATAGCCAGCTCTCTGCTGTAAAGCCAGCTAAAGGCTGTGCTCAATAAAATGGCTTTGTTGTTTAATTTGCAACTGAAGATGATGTTTATTTCCGGATATACCCCTCAACTAGCTTTTTCTATGATAGATCACTACTATAAAATGAAATTAAATATTTTTCTGGTGTAATTCTTTTCCTTCTTGGTGTGTGATGGGGGTATTATGCTTCAAACAGTGTCCAGCACAGGTACCATAAGCTTTTTGTAAGCAGTATCAGTTTTTTCTATCTGTGAGACCTAAAATCCGTTCTTTACTTCAGTTGAATATTTTTGTTTNATAGCCAGCTCTCTGCTGTAAAGCCGTTTTAAACTTTGCTAAAGATAAAACAATGACCACCCTGCAACACTCAAACAAATACAAGTGTCTTTTTCTGGCTCTGTTTTATCCGCGTGTCAAATAATAAAGCTATTGAAAACTTACAAGAGAGATCGGATAGAGTTTAATGAAACACAAATCACATATTTTTTAAAGAAGTGCTGTTTTCAAATAAAAAATATAGTAAATTAAAAGAGGCTGGATAGGAAAGTGTGAAACACAGCAAAAGGAGAGCTAAAGGCTGTACTCAATAAAATGGCTTTGTTGTTTAATTTGCAACTGAAGATGATGTTTATTTCCGGATATACCCCTCAACTAGCTTTTTCTATGATAGATCACTACTATAAAATGAAATTAAATATTTTTCTGGTGTAATTCTTTTCCTTCTTGGTGTGTGATGGGGGTATTATGCTTCAAACAGTGTCCAGCACAGGTACCATAAGCTTTTTGTAAGCAGTATCAGTTTTTTCTATCTGTGAGACCTAAAATCCGTTCTTTACTTCAGTTGAATATTTTTGTTTTATTTCCTTGTTTGTTTTGTTTGTTGGGAAAAGTTCGTAGTGTAGCACTTTTTGTGTGCTTCCTTTTCATAAATTTTCTTCATACAGCATTCACTGGCAGAGTACCCGGCTTCACCCGGGTACTACCTTGTGTTTGTTTTTTCGCCGACTTTTGGATAAATTTTTTTGTTTCTTTTCAGTCCTCTCATTGTGTTCATTAGACATCCCTATACCCTCTTATCAAGTTTTGTCGAAACCGGAGCTTTGTAATGTTAAAACAGCCCATCTTCCAGCTTTATAAGATAACTTCCTTTTGGCTGAACTGTAGCCTCCCGCAAAGTTTTGCTGCAATCGGAAGTCTCTGGGGCTGGAAACAGCTCTGATTCCTGTTCAGAAACGCCCCTTTCTGTTTCATGAGGTCACTTCCTGTGACCCAATTTTCTCCCTGGGTTCTTGGTGCCCAAACCCCTCTTACTTCCTGTTTAGTGGGACACTTCTGGTTAGGTGAGGTCACTTTCGGTTCTGTTTTAGACTTTTCAATGTCTACGAGTCTGAGCTGTAGCCTCCTGCAAAGTTTTGCAGCAATCGGAGGTCTCTGGGGCCTGAAACAGCTCTTATTTCGGTTTGGCGAGGTCACGTCCGGTTCTATTTTAGCCCTCTCATAGTGTTTGTTAAGCAGCCCTGTGGCCTCCCACCACGTTTCGCTGTAATCGGAGGTCTCTAGGGCCGGAAAAAGCTCTACTTCTTGTCCAAAAAGGGCAAGTACTGTTTCATGTCGTCCCTTGCTTTGGCCCTGTCTTCTCCCCTGCGTTCCCATGGAGGTTTTGTCCAAGTTTGGTATCGATCGGACAAATACTCTGCCTCTTATAGTCTGCATTCCCATGATATCATATTGTTTACCTTTTCCCACCTTAGCATTTAAATATCCCATTACAATAATGACGTATTTTGGTTGACAACTGCTTTTGACCTTATCTATATCTTAATATAACAGTTCTATGTTTTTATCTGTTTTTGCCGATGTTGCTCCATGCAATTGAATTATTGAAATGTCAAATGGCTGTCCATTAATTCTTACAAGGATTATTCTTTCTGATTCAGGGCAATACCCTAATATGCTTTGTGCCATGCTTTCATCAACGAGGATCCAGACACTTTTCTCATGCTTCTCATCCCAAGAATATTATGTTTCATTTTGCATGCAGTAGCTTTATGAGGGCCGGAGACTCCCTGCCGAGTAGAGTCGTTCCTACCGAGCAAGACATCTTTATCATGACGAAGGTTGCTCATGCGCTGTTATTTAAATTGTTGTGTGTGTCTGGCCATAATATTATTGGCATCATACAACTGTGGTTTGGCTTTGTCTATCGCTGAGTGTGCTTTGCTGGTTGAGGACACCAGCTCCTTTTCTTGGAAATCTTCCACCTGAAAAACAGGCGTTGACTTTCAAAGTCGGCTTTTCTGCTTTTTTCACCATCATTTCAAAAAAAAAATTAATGTTTCTTTTTGCCTTTGGTCTTCGCTATTTAACCCATAACTGGGAGCTAATGTACAAGGAGGAAATATTTGACCCATACCCGTGGTCCTTCTAGAAAATGACAAACAAGCAAATAATCATAGGCATTCACTTTACAATCATCGCGAAATAAGAAGAGCTCTGGACTCAAAGAAGAGCTTCATGGGCATCAAAGAACGAGAAACCCCAGACCTATCAAAACACAGGCTGCAGAAATGGAGAGACAATGACTGCCAGACCACTATCAGTGCCGTCCCTAACCCTTGAACATTCAGGAGCCTGTGAAAACGAAAGTGCTTGTAACGATATCATTTTCAGTATATCTGAGTAGTTTTTGAAGAAGACATGCATAAAAAACGTTGATGCAGTTAACGTCATTGCTTTTTTGTGTGATTACTCCATTAATAGAGTAGCTGTTGAGTCGGAAGTTCTTATTGTTGTGTTTCCGATTAATTTATATTAATCAGTCGATGGAGAGACATTTTCGATTCAGCACACAGCCATTTAGTAAACGTGAAGAAGGGCATAGAAATCACAATACTGCACGTGCTGTCAGAACGAAAATTCACATGCATTTTTAAAATGTAATCTTTCATTTTTTTTGATTAAAATTTTTGATTTTCATATTTTGTTGAAATTGAAAAGTTAGTTCATTTGCGCTAAAATGCAAAATTGAGATGATTCTTTTGAATTTGATTCATAATGTTTGTTTAAGTGCTTTTATATATAAATGGTTACGATTACGATCGATTCATTATATTTCTATGTATAGTATAGGTCATAAAATAATTAGCATTTAATACCTTTCAATGATAACAAACACTTAGTAGTTACCTCATCTCATAAAAGCAGATATACTCATTGTGTTATTACATCACAGCGCTCCTTTGATTACATAATGAGGTGATCTTTTCATGCTTGTCTCTCACAACAAAAACCATAAACAATAAAAAGGATGCCATGCCATGTAAGTTTCAAATGTTTGTTTAATAAAAGAGTTATTCAATGTTCTGTATAGCATGTATTCATTATGCAAATCAAAGACATGCTTAAACTTGTCAAAGCTTGCTTTCGTATTCAAAATTTATGAAAAGCTAGTGATTCCGTGGTGTGATGTTATAGTTTCCATTTATGTCTTGCTTGTAATATTTCGAGTAAAATATTACTTTACTTATTAACTTTTTCAGTGAAGTTTGTCAATATTGGTATATTATCTTATTATAATGGGAACATGTGAATAATAAAAAAAGGCTTTATGTAATAATGTTGTACACGGTGAGCTCATCGATTTAGGAGAATACAAATGTGGATTTTGTAATAAAGGAATACATGAATTAGATAACAACAAACGAGTGCAAGCTTGCTGTTGTGACAAACAAGGCATCATTAATGAGAATGATATTACTTACTTACTTTCTTATCCTCTGTGTTCTGCTTCTTTGGTAGTCGAGGACATCCCATAGATGCAATCAGACCTTCGTTGAAACGTTTCCAGTTCTTCTTCTCTCTTGCTTTTTACCTTAGGCTCTGGAGCTGTTTTCTGGTACGGAGTTGCCCAAGTCCGAAGTTTTTGATGTCTTCATGGATGGTGCTGAGAAGATTTGTAGAGTGGCGTCCTATTCTGGCTTTATACATTGTTGCTCCTGATATGGCGAATTCAAGGGCTTTCTGGGTGGGGGTGTTGATGTCCATGCGTAGGACATGACCTAGCATAGACCATCTTCGCTTTGCTACTAGTGTAGATATAGGATCCGTTTGGCAGATTTTATACAGTTCTTTATTACTGATTACGCTTTTGGGCCATAGGTGACCTGTTATCGTTCGCAAGTATTTACAGTGGCATATATCTATTTTATTCAGCATAGCTTTGTTGGTAGCCGAGCTGTCGCAATTATATAGCATGATGGA
>RDPX01000118.1:671939-687752 GCA_003991215.1 Morbakka virulenta | reverse complement strand
TCATTCACTACACTAAAATTCAGGTACAAATATTGCATTTCCTTCTGTAAAACTGGTCTACCATTTCATCATAAAGAAACATTTGATCATGTAATTCAATGTAACCTATTTACACTAGGCCACATCAAATCAAATGCCACCATGAAATGGCTCTCTGGCCTATTGTGTTACTCATGGATTATGTTTTGTCATCTCACTTTGCCTATACTCTCTAGTTGCTTACTTCTTCTCTGCCATCTATGACAGCCTCATTCACTTGCTCATAACACCCCTCATTTGATAGTTGATTCATAAAGCATTATTATCTATCTGAGGGTGATATCATGTTGTAGACAATGCCTTAGAAAATATGTGTTTGTATGTAAGATAGATTCTGTGACTTATTAGTAATACAGTGACAAGATGTTCATAATAGTTATAATAGAATTTACCCAAGGTGATATGCATGTTAAAATGATCCCCTTTGTTTAATGTTTGTTTCAGTGTCTGAACTTAACCTTACAGTCCAATCATTTTATGGCAGGTGGTACAAAACTATTTTTTATTTCTTGAATGTAATTTCATTTTTGCATGGACTATTAGACATACTTGAATGCTCTCCATAACTGAACATTTATATCTGCAGGATATAGCATAAGTACATCTGTTTTCATTTAATCAGGTGTTTGTGTTTTGGAAAAATGCTGAGAAAGGTGATTGTATTCTTGAAATATGTTCACAGTGCACATCAGTGGAGCTGCAATATTTTGGAGAATGTGTCAGGCAGAGGTAAACTATTCATGCCACTTAAGTTTGTTTGTCTAGAATGGATATGTTAAATTACCTTTTATGACCATCTGTCATAAATTAGAATGACCAATCATTGATTGATATTTTTTTCAAATTAATTTCACACTGGTGAAATGAGGCTAAAAAGCCACTTAGGACAAAGTTTTACATGTATATGTATTTTTTTCCTATTTACTTTTTATTATTTCCACTTGCTTTTAATCATTATATAGTCTTCTGTTGGTTTCCCCATTCTTTCATTTCTAACCCAGAAAATGTCCACAAAATTATTATTCTGCCACTCACAATGAGGAAACAAACTTCCTTACATTTGAATTACTTTGACAAAGTTATCTTCTTAAATTTTAATTTTGTGGCTTTGAGAAAAGTACTTAATTGGTTTATGGTGCAAGGTAACTATATCTCAAGAAATCTGCTTGTTTTATTACTTCATTAGATTAGAATTTTAACAAATAATAGGTGGAAATTTAGATGAAAATTTTGTGTGCAACCATTACACATGGTGATTGATATGCAAACAATAAAGATTGCTTTATCTTGCTACTTGTTCAGTTATATAAGAAAAATTTGAATTTTCATATTCAAATAATATATTTCACCTTTAAAATTGCAGACTAATACCAATTACAAGACTAACAGATTTTACCATTACCAAACTATTTAAAAGATAATACTATAATTAACTGTGGATACTTGCAAAAAATCAACACTTGGAGCTACCAAGAAAAGTACTGGAATGATTACTTTTGCTAAAATTTTTCAAAAATGAAGATGTTCTCAGTAATAAATTGTTATTTTATTGCTTGTTCAATTTACATTTTCCCCCCAAATAAAAAGATCATACCACTAAAAGAGGCTGTCTGTATCTATCATAGAGTAAGGAAAAGCCAGATAATTAATAGTATAGTTTCTTTGGTTTCTCACGGGGAAAATGTTTTTCATATTACATGTATAAAAACACCTAGTGTATACATAAATTTATATCATTTCCAGTTTCATTTTCAATTTTCAATTAAAGTTAAGATCCAGGCTTGTCAGCAGTTTTGATATCATTGCCCTAAAATGTGCAAAGGATGGTGACCTTCCTGGGTTTTCTGGGGTTCATTTTTGCCTCACATAAAGTTGCTCACATTTTTAGAAGATGTGAGATTTTGTCATTTACAAATTGGTCATAAATCATGCATTGTGTCAACCACTGTTGAGATATCTTAAAGAGAATATCTTACTTTAAATATCTTATTGGAAAGGAGCTATTTTCATGATCATGATTGGTCTGACTTGTTCTCAAATATTCAATTTAGACCTAAATCACAATCCCCAGATATGTTTTTCCTTTTCCAAACTATTGAATGTACATTTCACCAATTAGTTCCTTCCCATAGTGCTATTTAAAAGAGCTGTCTCCATCATTGCACAAATTCATGCAAAATAACAATTTGAAGTGTAAAATGATATGAATTATCATTATAGATCTGGACATAAACAAAATTTCACCAAGGTACCTTGAAAAACAGCAAACAAATACAATATGAGATATTTTGTGTACCAAAAAAACCATTTATTGCCACTCAAAAGATTAATAAGTTGGATGCAACTAAGTTGATAATATGCTAATGTCATCGACCATAATTTGAAAAATGGGTCTAGAAATGGTTACTATTGCAACAGATATTGATGATTTATAAAAAAAATTGTAAAATTAAAGTACTATTTACAATAAAGTAACTAAATCACAAAATGTCACTAATATATTTTATTAATAATTTTTTTAGAATATTTTTCCTGAAAAAATGAATAAAGCAAAATAAATAATATGCCTGTGTCATCTGATGATGAATCAACAAAATGGGTCATCTATCGCCAAGTAAACAGGTGTAGAAATGCCTGCTTATGCAACAGATATTGATGATACCAATGACAAGAACGATAATAAGCCATGGTGATGGTGTGACCCCTTTAACCAGTGAATGTGAAAGCAACTTTTATATCCCCCCTCCCCCCCAAAAAAGTAACTGCTCTTAAACATTTTTTATTGACCTTCATTATTGCAATAGGAACTAGTTTAACAAGACACCATTTAAAACCTTATTGCACTCAAATGTTTTCTCCAAGAGCCATTTTAAAGAAACAATAGTAGTTCATTTCCTAGTTTTATGTGAGTGGAGATCAATTAGAGGTTTATTTTTATTCTGTTTGAATTCTACTGTTTGATATTATTATTATTATTATTATTATTATTATTATTATTATTATTATTATTATTATTATTAAGTGGTGGCAAAGCACTTCCCAAATGTATTTTATAACTATGTAGTGTTTTTTCTCATGAGACTGTTTCATTTTTTTGAGAAACATTTATCTCAAGGACTTTTCCCTCTTTTTTCCTGTAATGAAAAACTGTCTATTTATGGAGAATGAGAAAGTGAGTTTTGGTATTTTGATACTTTTGATGGAAAAATTTTATCCAAATAATGATTAATAATTAGAAATTTCTTCAAAATACTTTTTGCAAGCTTAACGGAGCTATAATTATTACAAAAGGGGCTTTGGAAGAGTTCACACAGACGTTCATGGTATTTCTTATGGTCCATCATCTATATTAAATGTTCATAAGGTTCACAAGATTAATTTATATGAAAGTTCTTGATCTTTAAAAATAATTCCATTTGGAATTTGTAAAAGACATTTTACTGAATGCTCATTGAATTCCTTTTATCTAAAAATTCCATTTTTAATTTTAAATAGTAATTGTTGCCAACCCCCCAACCCCCTCCCCCCACACCTAAACTTCTTAATGATAAATTTAGTATCAAGAGTTCATTTCTCATTTGGAGCTTAGTTTTGCTGTGCGGATTTCATTGTTTGTAAGACTTAAGCAATTAGACACCAATGTATCATTTTTTAGTGATTCAATACAGCCCCAAATTTATATGGACTTGCATTAAAACTATAGGCCTTGGTGTGTCATAACTGGCACAGGTTTGATAACTCTTAAGGAGGGATTTTCCATGATAAAATGTCACTTACCACTCAATGGTCCAATGTCATTGTTGCATAAATTTAGAATAGATTTGCCATAAAAATGACAGTAGGCCTACATTTAAGTGGACTGGATACTGGAACACTGGCACAGATAAGAGCATTGTAAATGTCATCCACCTTATTCAGTAGTGTTTTTTCATTTACGACAGATCATATGATCTTGATATTGAGAAGACTTGGCTTAATAGTCAGTACAGGTGTACTGTGACCAAGAGGTTCCTGGTTCAATTCTCCATGTAGACAAAATGACTTTAGAACTTTACAAAAGAAAATAACATTGGTTGGGATCAGGAAGGGCAAAGGAATCCAGCTAAGAAATTCTTCACTGTCACAAGTTCCTTTTAGCCCAGTTGAAAAATGACATTAGAAACAAAAAAAGGCCTACATATTGTAAGTTCCTCGTCAGATTTTGTCATCTGGTAGTATTGAATTTGGTATTTTATATGCAAAACACCAATACACTGCCTGCAGAGCCTATTTAAGGCTCTTACTAAAAGTGGTTGGTGCCAAGGCATCACAACTTTTGCAAATGACTCTTACTTTTTGAGAATCTCATTCATAGTTGCTTATGATATAGGTAGTACAAGATTTCCAATAAAATAGAGCTCGAGAAAAAAATTATCTGACTCAGATTTGCATTTTATTATATAGGATGTATTTACAAGAATTTTTTTGTCATGTGCAAGCAGCTTATACCCCATCAAGTACAATTTATAATACACATCATGGAAAAGAAAATTTATTTAAAATATAAATGAAAATATTTACCTGTATTAGAGGAGAACGTGGATCTAAATCACAATTTTGACAATCTCTCTGTTTTAAAAGATCGCTATTTTGTATATAAATGTATATATAATATATAAATATTAATATATAATATATATAATATATAATATATAATAACAAAGCTGTTAGAAAAAGCAAAAGACGAAGTTCAGTGGAAAAGCGTGATCACCAGCGTCCTGGAAGGACATGGTACCTGAGGAGGACATATATAAAATATAATTTATATTTATATATAATATATACATATAATATATATATACATACTGTGTATATGGTGATTGATGGAGACAATGTTATGCAGAAGTACCTCTTATTCGTGTGAGGAATGGCTGGAATAAGTGTGGAGAATTCTTTCCATTTTTGAGCCAAAGATCATACTTGATTAAGATTAGAGGTAGATCTTAAATGTTTTGTTGTAGTGTAATGTTCAATGGTTGCACATTATGAGATTTTAAACCAAGGATTTGTTGTAGGTATTACTTATGGTTACACAATGCTGTGAGTTGTTTGAACAAGTCATTTATCTATCATTAAATCTTGCTGCTTTTCACTTTTCAAATTTTGTTGGATATAATTGTTTCTTCTTCTCCCCAAAGCAAGTGATACATTTTTGTAAGAATGGCGCGGAGGGTAAATACAGCCTCTGTATTATTATTGCTCCATTTTCCTGTCAGTGCTAACCATCAATTGCAGTTGTTAATACAATATAAAACAAAAGTAAAATTGGAAAAAATTGGCGACTTCCCTGTGATTTCCTTTTGTCAAGAAAACATAATTTATCTTTCGGATAACAAGAGTCTTGTGAATTGTGCATGGTGCATGCTAGGCAGTCATTTTCAATATTAACAAGTCACGACATGACACTGCACATTATTGTTTGACGTATTTTTCGATCGACTCCATAGGCTCGACCTTGATTTGACATGTCTGATATTATAAGCCCTGTACTGTGATTCTAATATCATCAGTCCTTCGTCATTATTTTCACCTGTTTTCTGAAATATTCCAAAATAAAGTGTCTAAAGAACTTACCAAAAATGTTCCTATTTTTGTAGATAAAAGTCAATTTACTTTGTACTTAAATGTATTTTTATACAATATTTTCTCCTGTAAAGCGTGACAAAGATATTTTTGAGACATATATATGCCTGCAGTTTGTTTTATTCATTATAATAGTCGTGTCATTGTTCTTCAGGATGAAAGAATCCTGTGATATCCAAAGACTAGCCGATGATATTTTACTGAAAGTGTTTGGATTCTTAGACTTAACCAGCATAAAGGCAGTTAAACAGGTATGTGGAGACATTTACTTGTTTCTGTCTACGTATGGTATTCATTAACTGTATTATTATCATTATCATTATCATTATTATTATTATTATTATTATTATTATTATTGTTATTATATTTGGCCTGATTGACTCATTTACGTGCAATAAATAGCCAACAAACCTAAATACCAAGGTGACAGCTGAAAAAATATGTTACACTACGAGTATAAAGCTATATCTAGATCTTCCATTGCTACCCGAATTTTTTATTCCGACAGATTTATAACCTGTTAAAATATCATTTAATGATGATAATAATAATAATCATCGTAATCATAATGGAAAAAATCCAATTAAAAGGAA
The DNA here is from genome assembly GCA_003991215.1 of Morbakka virulenta. Lineage (NCBI taxonomy): Eukaryota > Metazoa > Cnidaria > Cubozoa > Carybdeida > Carukiidae > Morbakka > Morbakka virulenta. The sequence continues at coordinate 681,498 of RDPX01000118.1, read as the reverse complement.
TTTTCTTAATAATTATTATTGTAGTAATAATACCAATAAAGAGATTTTTAGGTGTTGTGTGCAAAGNATGTCTGATATTATAAGCCCTATACTGTGATTCTAATATCATCAGTCCTTCGTCATTATTTTCACCTGTTTTCTGAAATATTCCAAAATAAAGTGTCTAAAGAACTTACCAAAAATGTTCCTATTTTTGTAGATAAAAGTCAATTTACTTTGTACTTAAATGTATTTTTATACAATATTTTCTCCTGTAAAGCGTGACAAAGATATTTTTGAGACATATATATGCCTGCAGTTTGTTTTATTCATTATAATAGTCGTGTCATTGTTCTTCAGGATGAAAGAATCCTGTGATATCCAAAGACTAGCCGATGATATTTTACTGAAAGTGTTTGGATTCTTAGACTTAACCAGCATAAAGGCAGTTAAACAGGTATGTGGAGACATTTACTTGTTTCTGTCTACGTATGGTATTCATTAACTGTATTATTATCATTATCATTATCATTATTATTATTATTATTATTATTATTATTATTGTTATTATATTTGGCCTGATTGACTCATTTACGTGCAATAAATAGCCAACAAACCTAAATACCAAGGTGACAGCTGAAAAAATATGTTACACTACGAGTATAAAGCTATATCTAGATCTTCCATTGCTACCCGAATTTTTTATTCCGACAGATTTATAACCTGTTAAAATATCATTTAATGATGATAATAATAATAATCATCGTAATCATAATGGAAAAAATCCAATTAAAAGGAATTTTCTTAATAATTATTATTGTAGTAATAATACCAATAAAGAGATTTTTAGGTGTTGTGTGCAAAGGAGTTGGAAATAATGTCGTGATAAAAAAACTAGCTAGAAGTGAACCTTAAACATATTTCTTTTTCAGATTAAGTAAATCGGTACTTGTTAAAGAGTTTCAGCAACTTGCATGAAATAACAGTGATGCAGTTGAATGAAGACTTGATACTAAAAGATAAGAGTAAGGGTAATGAAGCCTTCGATTTCAGACCAATCATATGTCTTCCCTGGACGGAAGCTGGAAGATGGAAGCTTCCAATAGGGATATTGACTGAAAAAGTTTATACTTGCTTGAAAAGGGAGAATGTGTTTTCTGATGAGCAGAAGGTATGCAAGCGTAATAACAGAGGTACAAAAGAGCAGCTGATGATAGATAAAACGGTACTGAAGAATCGTAAGAAGGGACTCACCAATCCATGCCTTACTTGTATTGATTACAAGAAGGCGTTTGATATGGTGCCGCATTCGTGGATTTGTCAATGTTCGCAAATTTTCAAGATATCAGACAACATCAGGAACCTAAAAGAAAATTCATTGGCTAAGTGAAAAGTACAATAGACATCAGCTGGAAAAATGCTAGGAGAAGTGAAGATAAAGTGAGGTATTTACCAAGATCACAGTCTCTCGCCGATTTTGTTCGTTTTTGCCTTGGTACCACTGTCAATCGTACTAAATGCTTTGCCAATTGGATAACGGAAGATTAAGGCAGCTTGAATTATCTGTTGTTTATGGAGGACTTGAAGTTCTTTGGATGTAAAGTGCAAGAGATGGACACCATTGTCCAAACAGTTGGAATAATCTCCGAAGAAATGGGGATGGAGATTTGCATTTGTAAGTGTGCAATGGTTGAGATAAAACGTGGGAAGATTGTAGGGAATGAAGGAATCGAATCACCGAACGGCTAAAGAATGAGGTCATCAGAATCAGACAGAGCATGTAAGTACCTGATGTTACTAAAAAGCGATAAGGAGAAAAGCAAGGAAATGAAATAAATTATGAAAAAACTACTTTCCAAGGCTGAGGACAATTCTCAGGTGTGCAGAGGCTTTCGACATCACCAAAAATGGACGTATAGAGATTGCATAAGTATAATTACAAGTACAGGCACTTGAAAGACTCCGTGAAAGAGGACTGTCGAAGACTGATTGCATAGAATTTTGGCAAATTTAAGAAACAGCGCAAGTGTACAAGACGTGGTGAAAGTAGAAGAAAATAGTATCGGCTTTTACATAAAGATAAGGGGAAAAAATTACTTGCAGAGTTTGCCAGAGAAGGGTTTCTTGTTGACAATTAAGCTCCAAAGAAACTTAAAAATGAGGTTGTTGAAAAACATAAGGCAACATTTGAAGAAAAGGTCCTTCATTCAAGATATATAAAAAACATGCGTGATGACAAGAGTAGATGGTTATGGTTGTGGCAAGGTTACGTCAAGTAAGAAACGGAAGGCTAATGGTAGTGGCAAATGAGCAAGCACTACGAACCAGGTGGATAATGAAAAACATAGACAGGAAAGATGCCCAAAGTAATTGCAGAATGTGCGATGAGATAGAGGAAACAATTGTGCCAATAGTGTTCCAATGTAAACACTTGGCCCAGAAATTATATAGGAATTGTCAATTTGATATGTTGGCTGGCATACTGTACTAGGGCTTTTGTAAACAATATGAGTTCCCTTATTTAAAAAAAAAGTTATGAACACGTTATCACTAACGAGGTGCGAGTCTTGGAGTACGATAAAGTAAAGGTACTATTGGGTTTGCCGATTCAGATTGATGAGAAGCTTGGACAAAACCAATCAGACATTGCCAATGTGAAAAAAATATTCTGTACTCTGAGAAATGTAGCGTGTCCTTTCGACACCAGGGTAAAGAGAAAAAGACAAAAAATGGAACTGTGCACAGTCTTAAAATATGGAATATTGAGGTGCTGGAGGAATGAAGTGAAGACAGTCATAATTATCCCGGTTGTTTTCAGTGCTCTTGGCATAGCAACCAAAAACCTTGAGAATTATCTCTTGAAAGTAGACTTTACGCCAGTTATCGAACCACTTCAGAAAGCCTGCCTACTGGGAACAGCCCATGTACTGAGAAATATTTTGTATTACCATCAGTAGTTAGAAGACACAAAATATATCAACAAACAAATAGTTGTTATCTTTAACTACTGGGTGTGACTATGTAGCAATTGAAAATAACAGGCGCAAAGCAAGATCAACTTTTAGCCGTGAGAAAAAAATCATAATACTAATAAAGAGATTTTAAGCTGTTGCCAGCAACAAACCTGTAGATAATGCATCGATGCAAACATTAGCTAGAGGTGAACCGTATACACTGTTTTAGTGTCAGTAAAGAATAAATTTGCTAAAGAAAGAGAAACACCGTATTAAGGCACTCAAGAACATCACAGTAAGTAGGTCTGCCAATTAGTTATTGTGGTACACAACCACAATACTGGCTTACGATAAATAAATCATACTACATAACATAGAGCTAACCATTTTCATATATCAGGCGCACCCCATAATTCATAACTTTACTGGTAAAATTGAAATTGTTCTCCATTTTGGGATTGAGGAATAAACGGTTTGGTTCCGTATTTTAAAAGTAAATGAAGTTAATAGTAAATTACATATATATATATATATATATATATTTGTGTAATTTTGTGTATTCGTATCAATCAAAAAGTGCTTAATGCATATAGCAGAGCAATATACATAAGGTAAAACACGAAACTATGATTGCAACTGATAGTTTCACGATATTTTGATGATCATGCCTGATGATCGATATATATATTATATATATATAATTTATATATATATATATATATATACGTATATATATATAATTTATATATATAAAATGTACAGAGACATTATCTATGTGGTTATCTTTGTGGTTGGAAACTGACCCGAAAGATGACAATTCAGACACAGATTCACGTAAATCCTGAGCCTGAATTCTATCCAAAAGACTTAAATAATACATATATTAGTCCAAAACTCATGTTGAAGGTTATTGGACTTATGCTCAATAACCTTCAACGTCACTATTTTCGTGAAATGGTTTTGTTTTTCCCCCAATTATTTCTTAATTTTTTTGTACGAAGATGATTTTTCACTACCCATTTTTTTGCAGGTTTGTAAACGATGGCATGAGTTAGCTAATGCTGAAGCTCTTTGGAAAAGTATTGTCTTTCAAAAAGGTAATGGTATGATTTGTAAAGTATTAAAGCATTTGTTAAAATTAAGACTTCTCTGATGGCTTCTTTTACCATTGCCAATGTCTCACTGTATTGAAAAGCGTAAAAATCAACAGGTTAAGTGCCTTTGAGCCCCATTTGTAAGATGCTGAAACCCCCCAAATTTTTCTACTTAATGTTAATAGTATTGAATAAAATTCTAATAAATCAAAAAGGAACAAGGAAATGCATCCACCGCATTTGTTTTTGTGAAAAAGAAAAACAAAAAATAGCATTCTTTTATTTTACGAGTTCAACACAGAACAGATGTATTTCTCTATAAATATCCAGACATATTTTGTATTGATCACTTCAAAAAGTTAACTAGTCACAGTTTACATCCCCCATCATAAGTTTGGGCGGTAACTCATCCTGCATTTTTTTCCCCTTAGCAATGTCATGAGAAGGGACTTTCAGCCATAATGTTAGGCTCAGAATGTGCTTGTTACCACAGTTTTGTGTATTTCTGTTTTATTTAATTTCTAAACGTTTCATACCTGTAGATTTATATATTTATAAGTGTTCAACTATGAAAAAGCTAGATATTAAACAAAAAGAAGTGTAATAAACACAATACCTGGTAAAATTGCTATAGTTAAGAGTTCAAAACAAATATATAATTTTTCAATAAAAATTTTCAAATTGTATTAAAATATGAAGGATCCAGTCGACGTTTGATCAGAGTACTTAACCTGTCAGTTCAGAAGAAGTAGAAACGTCTTTCCTTTTAATTAGTCTGTCATATTGGACGTAAAAATAAACCTCAAAGAAATTAAGAAATGTGACTATATTATATGAAGACAATTACTTTACTACGCATAACCTTACACTTAAGGTATGTGTCATACCATTGTTTAATTTCAAAGGACCATCGTTAACAATGCATATGTACAATGCCTTTACAGATAAGAAGAATTACTAAGGAGATTCTGATCGAAAAGAATGAGAATGAATGAAGAGTGTCAGTCGTGGTTCACTATGTTCACACATCCAACAGATTCACAATGTTGGAATGAATTCTAAGTTTTATTTTTATAGCCATAGATTAGGATGTTCAGGCAGAATGAAGTAGAGAAAAATCCTATTGCCTTATTTAATCGTCAATTTTCTTATCTCAGAAGAATATGAGCACCGTTACAACTGTTCTGTAGCAAGAGCGCTGGAACAAATTGAAACGGAAGTTTGCCTGTCTGGAAACTGTTTGACCTCACACGCGCGTCATTTATTGTAACGCCCACTTGATATGATTTTGATTTGATCCTTGGTCTCATGATTTGACTGTAAACCAATAGTGAATTAAATCCGCTCTCTTGCTTTCTTTACTTAAGAGAAAGTCAGTGTATACCGCTTTTTCAGTTTTAACCCTTAGTCTTGTTACAATTATTTTTTATTTTTTAATGCAGTCAAGTTATTTTTGCGTAGTAAAGTTTATAGGTGTGCACTTTGCTGTCAATCATTATAAAGTAAAGGAATTGTGAACGTTTGGAAAACAATGCTCAAACAATTACATGAATAACTTTAACAAAAACGGAATGNCATCACAGTAAGTAGGTCTGCCAATTAGTTATTGTGGTACACAACCACAATACTGGCTTACGATAAATAAATCATACTACATAACATAGAGCTAACCATTTTCATATATCAGGCGCACCCCATAATTCATAACTTTACTGGTAAAATTGAAATTGTTCTCCATTTTGGGATTGAGGAATAAACGGTTTGGTTCCGTATTTTAAAAGTAAATGAAGTTAATAGTAAATTACATATATATATATATATATATATATTTGTGTAATTTTGTGTATTCGTATCAATCAAAAAGTGCTTAATGCATATAGCAGAGCAATATACATAAGGTAAAACACGAAACTATGATTGCAACTGATAGTTTCACGATATTTTGATGATCATGCCTGATGATCGATATATATATTATATATATATAATTTATATATATATATATATATATACGTATATATATATAATTTATATATATAAAATGTACAGAGACATTATCTATGTGGTTATCTTTGTGGTTGGAAACTGACCCGAAAGATGACAATTCAGACACAGATTCACGTAAATCCTGAGCCTGAATTCTATCCAAAAGACTTAAATAATACATATATTAGTCCAAAACTCATGTTGAAGGTTATTGGACTTATGCTCAATAACCTTCAACGTCACTATTTTCGTGAAATGGTTTTGTTTTTCCCCCAATTATTTCTTAATTTTTTTGTACGAAGATGATTTTTCACTACCCATTTTTTTGCAGGTTTGTAAACGATGGCATGAGTTAGCTAATGCTGAAGCTCTTTGGAAAAGTATTGTCTTTCAAAAAGGTAATGGTATGATTTGTAAAGTATTAAAGCATTTGTTAAAATTAAGACTTCTCTGATGGCTTCTTTTACCATTGCCAATGTCTCACTGTATTGAAAAGCGTAAAAATCAACAGGTTAAGTGCCTTTGAGCCCCATTTGTAAGATGCTGAAACCCCCCAAATTTTTCTACTTAATGTTAATAGTATTGAATAAAATTCTAATAAATCAAAAAGGAACAAGGAAATGCATCCACCGCATTTGTTTTTGTGAAAAAGAAAAACAAAAAATAGCATTCTTTTATTTTACGAGTTCAACACAGAACAGATGTATTTCTCTATAAATATCCAGACATATTTTGTATTGATCACTTCAAAAAGTTAACTAGTCACAGTTTACATCCCCCATCATAAGTTTGGGCGGTAACTCATCCTGCATTTTTTTCCCCTTAGCAATGTCATGAGAAGGGACTTTCAGCCATAATGTTAGGCTCAGAACGTGCTTGTTACCACAGTTTTGTGTATTTCTGTTTTATTTAATTTCTAAACGTTTCATACCTGTAGATTTATATATTTATAAGTGTTCAACTATGAAAAAGCTAGATATTAAACAAAAAGAAGTGTAATAAACACAATACCTGGTAAAATTGCTATAGTTAAGAGTTCAAAACAAATATATAATTTTTCAATAAAAATTTTCAAATTGTATTAAAATATGAAGGATCCAGTCGACGTTTGATCAGAGTACTTAACCTGTCAGTTCAGAAGAAGTAGAAACGTCTTTCCTTTTAATTAGTCTGTCATATTGGACGTAAAAATAAACCTCAAAGAAATTAAGAAATGTGACTATATTATATGAAGACAATTACTTTACTACGCATAACCTTACACTTAAGGTATGTGTCATACCATTGTTTAATTTCAAAGGACCATCGGTAACAATGCATATGTACAATGCCTTTACAGATAAGAAGAATTACTAAGGAGATTCTGATCGAAAAGAATGAGAATGAATGAAGAGTGTCAGTCGTGGTTCACTATGTTCACACATCCAACAGATTCACAATGTTGGCATGAATTGTAAGTTTTATTTTTATAGCCATAGATTAGGATGTTCAGGCAGAATGAAGTAGAGAAAAATCCTATTGCCTTATTTAATCGTCAATTTTCTTATCTCAGAAGAATATGAGCACCGTTACAACTGTTCTGTAGCAAGAGCGCTGGAACAAATTGAAACGGAAGTTTGCCTGTCTGGAAACTGTTTGACCTCACACGCGCGTCATTTATTGTAACGCCCACTTGATATGATTTTGATTTGATCCTTGGTCTCATGATTTGACTGTAAACCAATAGTGAATTAAATCCGCTCTCTTGCTTTCTTTACTTAAGAGAAAGTCAGTGTATACCGCTTTTTCAGTTTTAACCCTTAGTCTTGTTACAATTATTTTTTATTTTTTAATGCAGTCAAGTTATTTTTGCGTAGTAAAGTTTATAGGTGTGCACTTTGCTGTCAATCATTATAAAGTAAAGGAACTGTGAACGTTTGGAAAACAATGCTCAAACAATTACATGAATAACTTTAACAAAAACGGAATGCTTTTCTTTCTATAAATAAGCAATTTCGTGGTGAATATCCCAATTAAAATTTGTTTTGGTGAAAAAGCTTTCCCCCTGATACTCGACTGAACCAATACTTCAGAATAAGAAAACACAAGTAAAGTTGGTTTTTATCAATAGAGAAAACAAAGTAATAATTTATCCTTCCTTTGGTCAACTGGGCAGGTACTGGGATCTGATGTAGGCTGTGTTGTGCTTCCACATTTCTGTGAGAGGCTTTGTCAGTCAGCAAGACTTTCAGTCTACCAGTCAGTAATGCTTTTCTTCAAACAAGAAAAAATTCTGAGATTTCAGTAGAGCACTTGAGTTATAAGATCTAGTTGTTGTGTTAAATATCTGAAAGAACTAGCTTGCCCTAACCACCCCAAGACTTCTCTTGACCAGATATCATCTGTCTTTCCCACTTTGAAATCAAATGCATTTATTACATGATATTGCACAAAACGTTTCTGACTTCTTATGCCCAATCCTTACCAGACCAGCCTAGACTTGCCACAGTTGAATACCAATTGCCTTGGCTCACAGTTCCCTTAAAAATCCTGTCCACAATAGCCAGAGTTTTTCCATGCTTGCACAGGCTTGCTTATTCCCAACATATTCCCAAAGTTAAATTAGAGTTTGTTATGGGTGTTTTTTTCTCTATGGGTGCGAGGCTATGCAACTCATTCCCTAAAAATATCAGAGAAAGTGCAGATGACTTTTAGAGGAGAGGAAAATCATTTTTGAAGTAAATTTGATTGTTTGACATTCGATAGGCTTGGCTGAATTGTATAGGCCTATTTTAATTCATTTACTTATACTTTATTTATTTAATTGTTTTTTTTATAAATCCTAGAAGGACACTTGTTTATAGCTGGTTTATAAGCTGAAATGTACCTATCCTTTTAAAATATTAATCATCATACATACATACATATATACACACATACACGCACATACATACATTTATACATACATACATTCATACATACATAAATACATACATACATACATTCATTCATACATACACACATACATACATTCATACATATATACACACATACACATACATACATACATACATACATACATACATACATACATACATACATACATACATACATACAAACAAACAAACAAATGTACTTACATACACTTTAAAGAAAATAAAAACGAAATAATAATAATAAGTGTCTTGCCCATTCGATAAGAACATCAATTAAGTTGAAGAAGTCAAATTAGAGAGATACCAAGCTTTGAAATGGGAACTGAAGAAGATTTGGAATTGTAAAAGCGTAAAGATAATGCCAATTATTGTTGGAGCGTTAGGCACTGTTAATGCAAAGCTTGGAGAATGGTTAAAGACTATCGATATCAACTGTAGTATTGGACAATTACAACAAGCAAGCCTACTTGGTACAGGAAGAATACTCAGGAAAGTACTGGACACCTGAAGTGACTGGGAGTTACTTGATGTCTAGACTTTGGTATCAACATCCAGCTAGAAGCTGTGTTTGGATAAAGGAAAATATAATAATAATAATAATAATAATAATAATAATAATAATAATAATAAT
>RDPX01000118.1:616923-654062 GCA_003991215.1 Morbakka virulenta | reverse complement strand
TACTACTACTACTACTACTACTACTTCTACTACTACTTCTACTACTACTACTTTTACTACTACTACTACTTCTATTTTTATTACCACCACTATTATTATTGCTTCTACTTCTACTGCTACTACTATTACTGCTACTACTATTACTGTTACTACTACTACTACTACTACTACGATGACGACGACATCTACTACTACTACTCTACTCTTTCTACTACTACCACTACTACCACGACTACACTACCACCGCTACTACTACTACTACTACTACTATTATTACTACTACTACTACGATGATGACGACATCTACTACTACTATTCTACTCTTTCTACTACTACCACTACTACCACGACTACACTACCACGGCTACTACTACTACTACTACTACTACTACTACTACTACTACTACTACTACTACTACTACTACTACTACTGTTACTATTTCCTCCGCTTGTACTACTAAAATACTAATTTTATTACTCTACTACCACCACCGATACTGCTACTTCTACCATTGTAAATAATTTGAAGTTAGGTAAATTTTCTTTTATGGAAGATTTCGATTTAAAGTTATGTACAATTCCCTTATTTATGTAGATTCAGAAATTGACAATGCAAAGAATATAACAGCAGAAAAGGAGTGTTTGGATGACGAATTGCTCATTGAACTGCCAGAAGCAGGTATTTAAGTTAATAAACTGAAAATATTTGTGCCGTTTCATGAAATTGTATGCATGCTAGAATTGTAAAACAGTGGTAATTTCCATGGTTTTTATTTTCCACTCCAGATATTGTAAGTATTTTTTCGTAATCTACTGTAGCGCTCTCGGCTCAGGACGACAAGGAAGTTAGCGCATAATACCAATTGTGCTGTTAGTTTATGATTGTTTTTATTATAAAGCGGTGTTTAACGATATGCTATTGCTAACAATAATCTTCATGTGTACTTCCAAAATGTTAACTCAAAAAGGTTCTTATGATTTGAAAATTTCTGTATTTCTTGTTTATTCATAGGCTTCCGCCGAAGCTCATCAAAGTCTGAAGAAAGTATTCGAGATTTAATCACTTCATCCCTACATATAACTAGAAAAACAGATTTTAGTAAGGGGTCTGCATTTTCCGGGAATGGAAAGACAGACCCCTTTAGCAACTCGGAAGAAGAACAACCTGTTGACCCTTATGACGAAAACATGGAAAAATTTCTCGGTGGTACCCTCGCTATCGTAGAAAATAATTTGAAAATAGTAACCTCAATAAACAGTGACATCGACGATAACGAGGATGTGATGGATATTCGTGACAAACCAGTTCAGGCAAGAAATGAATTGGTAAGAAAATTCAAGGGAATGTCGTATATATTTTGACATTTGAATTAAATCGAGATCAACCATGTATATTGGGATGAGGAGAGTTTAAAAGGCTCATAAAAATTATTCAATCTAGTAGGGCTTTATTATTGGTATGGTTTTGGTCTCTCTTTTGGCTCAACGGATTGTCTAGGAGAAGATGCACAGTATCACCGTAGCTGCAAAAACAATCCCGAATACGAGTCTTACGATTATCTTTATTTGCTTCAAAGGTAATGGTATTCCATTAGCTGGTGACAATTTGAAAGGTTTGGAGCAAGTTACTTGAAAGAATATAATGTAGTCAGCGTCAGCAACCTGTAGAATTTATGCCAGCAAAGGCCTTACTGATGCTAATATCTTACTTCGGCAAGTCTACTAGGACTCCTCAGTAGTAAAATGCCTCAATATTTTGCAGTTGTTACTCTACACAATACATTGGATCATAAATACCACGAAATTATTTAATGATTACTGCAGACCTTATGATAGACTAGCTATTGACTCATTAAATTTATATTTAAATGTGTCCAAATACAATGAGGACAGTAAGGCTAAATAAGATATATTGTGTTGAATCGTTTGTTGAAGTGTGTATCACGGGCTGTCCTTTAAACCTTATTAAAAATATGTCTTGATTCTGGGATTGTTATCACTGAACTTTGAAAAGATACAACCATAGGAGCTGTACTTCATAGTTGATCCTGTTATTATGGTTTATAGTACGGGGGAGTTCATTTTTTTTACTTTTATCAAAGCCATCCACAACAACACTACTAGTAATATAAGTGAAGCATCTGTTTTGTGTATTTCGTAGGGAAATGCCAACAAATTAAAGGAAACAGAGGATTCCATGAACGAGTTAGCTGTTGTGACAGTACCTGGCGTTAAGCCATTGAGATCTGTTAAAAAACTGAAAGTAGGTTTTTGTATTTTACTTTGCCATTTGTTTTTATTTGCATCTGAGTATTCAAATGATAATAAGAATTTTTTTCTTACAAATGTAGTATTTGTTTATTTTCTTTGATGGTTCATGCCGGAAAGGCATGTGTTGTATTATTTGTAAACCAAAATTGTTTATTTTGAATAAAACATCACATCTATATTACAAGAGTTTAAGGAAGTTTTTAATAGTTACTGCAATGCTTGTTACTGGCAGTAAACTGAAGAAGATTGCAGTTCATTAAGCCATCTCCATGCAGAGCTTTTCTGCTTCCGCTGGATGGCATGAATGAAAGTATGATTTAATGGACAAAGGAATGAAATATAAAAACAGGTTATATTTTCCACCAGCACATTTTGATGTTATCAACTCAAGAGAGGGTCTGGTGCTAAGTATTAAAATTTCAAGGGTAAAACAAAATAAACCAGGCTCTTTGATGTTTCAAATGTTTCACTGTCCATTCGTAGTTTTCACCTACTTTATCTACTCTGGGTTTGTGTATGTGTGTGTATGACTCTCTGCCTCTCTCACCATCGCTCTTTCTCTCTCTTTGTTTATATGCTGAGCGCATGAGCACAGGTTACTTTGTATTGATATATTCTAAGTATGCGGTAAACTGCTGCTCTAAAAACTTTGGTAACTGCTTTATGAAGTACCACATGATGATTCTGATATACAAAAAATATCGTTGCCTTGTTGACATGTGAATGTTTAATCATTACCTTGTTGACATGTGAATGTTTAATCGTTACCTTGTTGACATGTGAATGTTTAATCGTTACCTTGTTGACATGTGAATGTTTAATCGTTACCTTGTTGACATGTGAATGTTTAATCATTACCTTGTTGACATATGAATGTTTAATCATTACCTTGTTGACATGTGAATGTTTAATCGTTACCTTGTTGACATGTGAATGTTTAATCATTACCTTGTTGACATATGAATGTTTAATCATTATCTGGTTGACATGTGAATGTTTAATCGTTACCTTGTTGACATATGAATGTTTAATCGTTACCTTGTTGACATGTGAATGTTTAATCGTTACCTTGTTGACATGTGAATGTTTAATCATTACCTTGTTGACATGTGAATGTTTAATCATTACCTTGTTGACATGTGAATGTTTAATCGTTACCTTGTTGACATGTGAATGTTTAATCATTACCTTGTTGACATGTGAATGTTTAATCATTACCTTGTTGACATGTGAATGTTTAATCATTACCTTGTTGACATGTGAATGTTTAATCATTACCTTGTTGACATGTGAATGTTTAATCATTACCTTGTTGACATGTGAATGTTTAATCATTACCTTGTTGACATGTGAATGTTTAATCATTACCTTGTTGACATGTGAATGTTTAATCATTACCTTGTTGACATGTGAATGTTTAATCATTACCTTGTTGACATGTGAATGTTTAATCATTACCTTGTTGACATGTGAATGTTTAATCATTACCTTGTTGACATGTGAATGTTTAATCATTACCTTGTTGACATGTGAATGTTTAATCATTACCTTGTTGACATGTGAATGTTTAATCATTACCTTGTTGACATGTGAATGTTTAATCATTACCTTGTTGACATGTGAATGTTTAATCATTACCTTGTTGACATGTGAATGTTTAATCATTACCTTGTTGACATGTGAATGTTTAATCATTACCTTGTTGACATGTGAATGTTTAATCATTACCTTGTTGACATGTGAATGTTTAATCATTACCTTGTTGACATGTGAATGTTTAATCATTACCTTGTTGACATGTGAATGTTTAATCATTACCTTGTTGACATGTGAATGTTTAATCATTACCTTGTTGACATGTGAATGTTTAATCATTACCTTGTTGACATGTGAATGTTTAATCGTTACCTTGTTGACATGTGAATGTTTAATCGTTACCTTGTTGACATGTGAATGTTTAATCGTTACCTTGTTGACATGTGAATGTTTAATCATTACCTTGTTGACATGTGAATGTTTAATCGTTACCTTGTTGACATATGAATGTTTAATCATTACCTGGTTGACATGTGAATGTTTAATCATTACCTTGTTGACATGTGAATGTTTAATCATTACCTGGTTGACATGTGAATGTTTAATCGTTACCCTGTTGGCATGTGAATGTTATTTGTATTAAGTATTCTCTTGTATGTTTGTATTTCACATGACTATCCTTTATTACTACTACAAACTAGTCGCTTTCATGTTGTTAAATGCTATTTATTTTTGTAGGGTCACTATGAGGGAGTCACTGCAATTGATTCTGATACAAAGAGAGTAATGACTGGATCTAGCGACAGAACAGTTCGGTAAGACCAAATACGTATTATTTATATTAACATAGCACTACTGGTTATTGTTGACACAGAAAGGCAATATTCTGCATTTACTTACATAAGTATTCTGTAACTTTATTTACCACATCAATATAAAATCCAGAAGTGCTTCTGATAATCAAAGTTAAGAAATATAACATTATTCATTGTTTTTTATATCTTTTTATATTCTTTTGTTAAGTATTGATAATGTTTTCTGGAATTAGCCTTAAAATGTGCTTTACACATTCCTTCTATTTAATTTTTTTTGTTGACGCATAAGGTTAGGCATAAAAGGACACTGGGACTTTTGGTGTGTGTGTGTGTGTATGTATGTATGTATGAATCCCCTCCTGTCTCACTATCTCTCTGTCTCTCTCTTTGTCCATATGCTCAGGCTAACCCTAAATGTCTTTCGCCGTCGTTTTCAGTCTTGCCAGGTTTTGAGGTTTCATTAGCAGTTAAAATTTTAATGCACTCTTCCCTTATTCTGACCATGTGTCCAAACAACTGCACTTTTCTCTTTCTGGTGTTTGCTGTTAAGGTCTCTTTTAAAATAAAGCATTCTCAGCATCATTTCACTTCTTCATTGTACATGTGATCACTGGGGGAAAATTTAAGCATTTTTAAAAATAAAATTGCATTTCATTAGCTTTAGATGTGATAAAATGTTTTGGGGAAATGGTCCACGTATCGCTTCTGTAGGATAGGATAAAGAAAATTTTATGAATGTAGAATTTTTTGCCCAATTTTATATTTTTAATTTGATTTATCAAATAGTTTTTCTATTTCTAGTCGAATGCTATGTACATTCTTGAGGCATACACCGGAATGCTCCGTGTTTTTTAATAAACAGCTACTTTATCTTACTAAGATTGAATGTGTGTTTTTGTAGCGTGGTTCTTTTAATTTTTGGGATTTTGCTTAGTTTTATCTCTAATTATGTTACGGAACGATGTGAAACTTGACTTACTTAACTTGACTTAATTGCGTAACCCTCCTTGGGTCTTTGCACATTCTTTCTTTACATATTCCTTCCAGGTGGCACGATCTTTCGCCTTGCGTTCAGCAGTCAGGATCGGAATTCTGAGATCATCTCGGATTTGGTCTGCCCAACGCTTTTTTGGTCTCCCTCTACTTCTTTTTCCTTCAAAATCTTCTTTGAATGCTCTTTTCACAAAGCTACCATCTGCTCTTCGATTCACATGTCCGAACCAAGTAAGCCTTTTTTTCTTGATGAGAGTTAGAATATCATCCTTCATGTTTAGAAGCCTTCTTATGTCTGATAGACGACACCTGTCCCTCCTTGTTTTTCCAACCATTGCTCTCAGGCAGTCATTTTCAAATACTTCCAATCTACGTGCATCTTCCGATTTTAACGTCCACGTCTCTGAGGCATATATAGCGATTGGGACAATCAATGCACTGTAAAGCCGACTTTTGATACAGTTTGGTATTTCTTTTCTGGACCATACGTTCTTTTTAAGTCTACCAAATGCGCAACTTGCCAGAGCTATCCTCCGTTTCACATCGTCTGTCGTGTTTGGAACTACCGAACCAAGGAATACAAAGTTCTCGACTTTTTCAACGTTAGCTCCTCCTATTTTGATATCTTCAAGGTGGTCAGGAGAGATGATCTTGCACTTGTCTGCATTTATCTTAAGGCCCCACTTTTTACATGCCTTTTCTAGCTCTTCCGTTGAGAAACGCAGTTTTTCGAATACGGTGGATATCAAAGTTGTATCGTCAGCATAACGAATATCAGCGTTCAGCTCAGCTTCAAGGTGGAAATCACGTAAGCTAGATAATTCATCCATGACGAATTCAAGAAACAGGTTGAACAAAGTTGGAGAAAGGATACAGCCTTGGCGAACACCAACGCATTTTTATGATAATTCCTTCAGTGGTCACTATGTCACCCGGACTAACTTTGCTAAAAGCTTGTCATCTGATAATTTTGTTGCCGCTGAAAATAAAAGGTTTTGAAAGCCCATGGTACTCGCTCTATGTAAATATCCTTCCAAGCCTACTTCGTCACAGAATAAACACTTTGACTGCACAAAATTTTCGCATCCCAAAGAAGAACACCTGCAATCCAATTCTGTTCATTGATTATTTCCGTTTTAATCCAACATAAATAGGGGTAAATACGAGGAAAAAAACCAAAGGAAAAGTGCTATTTTGCTTCTTTTAATGTTGGGCCTTTTTAGAACACTGGTGACTATGATTTTTCTTTGTGTTTTGTTTCTCAAAACCCTGATCGGCTCTACATATACTATAAGAACGTAAACTTATTGTATGATTTGCTTTTTTTGCTTAATTTATGTAAGAAACAGTCTCTCTTTTTGTTCTTTGTTAATTTAATAAAACTCTCCTGGTATGATAAGATTACAACAGAGAAAACAAAACTCCAGCTGTTGCAATGCATAGTTTATAGATATTCTCAAAGGATTTAAGAAATCTCGGTTTGTCATTGGTTATCCATAAACCAGATAGACTCATCTTTGAGGTTAAGGCGCCCAAGGGTTATCTTCCTGTTGGAATTTGATGGAAAGGAATACTACTGTTGAAAAGTGGTCAAAAAATACATTGTACCCTAACGGTATCAGCAATTCTAAGGCTTTTATCCTTTGTATAAATAGCAAAACGTTTCCATTTTAGTTTTCTTTTTGATATAACGCTTTCTTCTCATTTTGTGCTTGTTTGAGTGGACGAAAATAGATTTTACGTTTCTTGTCAAGCAGTAAACCAATTACTTTTTTTGATATGATTTACTCCAACTAAAGTAAGTTGTTGCAAGTAATGACACTGTGGATTTGCTTTTGGATTTTTGTTGGTTTTGGGGAGGGGGGGTAGTATTGTTACTAGCCCTTCTTAACACAATCCCCTCAAACATGTACTATGTCAATTTGCATTTTGAAACAAGGCCATATTTGACTGTAAAACAAGTTTACTGCATGGCGTTCAAGATCGTAAAACAACTGGGAGGAGGGACTGCAGAATATGCTGATAAGTTCCTTTGTCGAATTATTGAGTTATCATGGCTAGGGAATTTTGTGAACAGACAGATTAACAATTCACGCTGGTCAAGAAATTGCAATGCCGAATTTCTTGTCACTAGACCCTTCTTCCCTTTTCTTGAAAATTTTTGCGAAGCTATTACGTTTTTCCATGATGGTTTCCAAATCTTTTACTACGTAATTACATGATGAATCGATTGATAGGTTAATTGATTAGTTATGTTAAACTAAATTTTGAAGACTGTATTGATTGTTTGGTATTTGAATTGTTTTAACTGTCCTCTCCTGCACCGTACATGGTATTTAAACAACAAAGTTGTCCTCCATTTCAATTGATAACTTAAAGATTTATTGTTTTAGTGTTTGGGACGCAAGGAGTGGTAGAAAAATTGCCAGACTGGAAGGTCACAAGGTAAAATAGCTTTGCTGCCATTGCATTACGTTGCCTTAATCTCTCGAATAAAAGTTTATATTGTTGACTAGCCTCCTGGTGCGACTGACTCCCATTAGTTGGCGCATTCCAACAAACCTAGGCAAATCTGGAAACCAGGTCTGAAGAGTGGAGTGCCCAGAAGGAAACAACAGTGAGCTGTCAACTGAGACCATTGTTGACTCAGCAAAAAGACTCTTATTCACAAACGAATTGTGTCTTGTAGTACAAGTAGTTAGACAATATTGACACCTTTTAAGTATCGTAAAAATTTGGCCATCCAATTATAGAAGTGGTGTGCGGGTAAAGTCTCTACCATAGTCAACTTAAATAGGGTAAAAGCTAATAGGTAATAACAAACCTTTCTCGTACAGAACTGAAGTCTCCTTCTTGTTTCCTTTCTAAATACTGTTGAGTTCTTAAGTATATTTGCTTAATTCTTGTGTTGGGGTTTGTATTTAGTTTTTAAGCCATACAAGTTATTTATTCAATTTTTCCCCAATATATTCTTTTACAGGGTGGCGTGCGAGCTATTCGTTTCGATGATAAACACATATATACAGGGTCCTGGGACATGGCAATTATAGTAAGTGTCAACTCTCCCTCCTTGCATTTGATAAATTTTAGTAGTATTATTTATGATAATAATAATGATAAATGTTTTATTATTCTATTGGTACTTCCATGCATCACTATTTTTTAATATAATTTTTTTTTATATTTACTGTCACTTATATTTAATGAAGG
This sequence comes from Morbakka virulenta, assembly GCA_003991215.1. Lineage (NCBI taxonomy): Eukaryota > Metazoa > Cnidaria > Cubozoa > Carybdeida > Carukiidae > Morbakka > Morbakka virulenta. The sequence continues at coordinate 645,237 of RDPX01000118.1, read as the reverse complement.
AAAACCTAGACAAATATCTTTCTTCCTTTCTTTTGAAAAGAAGTATTCTTAAAGTTATTGAATTATTTGTGGTCTAGTTAAATGTTTGATACCCAAACAGATCGTTTGTTTCCTATCAAAAATCACAATGTTCGTAATGAAGACAAAAGAGATTACAATGGTAATAATCCCGGAACTGCTGACAGTGTCTTAGTGATGAATTATTTTCGGCGGAGGAGAGAAATAGTCGGATATGATCTGATTTACGATTCAGTCTTTTAGAATTCTTTCTGAAGAAAGTGTAGCTTCAATAGAGGATCCATTTGGGTACAGGACCAGCTTTGGTTCTTTTTTCTTTTTTTTTTTTTTTCAATCTTTACTTTATACTTTTTTGTAGGTTTGGGATGTAATCAAATTTGTCAGAATGGAGACTCTCTTTGGTCACACAGGTTGTGTTTCATGTCTCGATATGACAGATCATATTCTGTAAGTTACATTAGTGGAGTTTTTTCGTTGCTATTGTTGCTACCTTATACCTTTCACCGAAACTAATTTGCAAGAATTATTTTACAACATTTTTTAATGTGACCTATCGTAATCTACTTGAGATAGAGACCACAATGACAAAATTCTAATTGTGCACTAGTGATAACTTTTCCCTGTTTTAAATTTTTCCATATATATTCTATAACTTATAAAATCATTACCACGCCAACATTAAGTGGTATTTAGAAGTGGAATGTTTTGTTTGAAGTAACTTTCTGTGAATTGTTGATAGGGCAGTGCGTTGAAGTAAATAAAGACACCATTTAATTTAATTTTCAGCTGACGTCGCTTTTATTTAAAGTTTCTCAGATCTTTAAAATTTCTTTTAACGTTTGTTACCGGATTGGAGTGTTTTATATTCATAAAATTATTTTCAATATATTACTATATCATTTGTGAATGCAGGATAAAACAGTTCTAAAATTGTACTGGATGATTGTGGACTTGTGTAGATTTGAGTTTTGTGTATGATATTGGATGTGTGTTGTGATATAGGGTCACAGCCTGAGGAACAAAAAACGTATTTCATTTTCTATTTGGAAAACGTAACTTTTGCGATCATTTGACAATCTAGTGAGACTACAAGAGTGGCTAAAGATTGTACTCTTTAAAAGTTGCTATTTACAATGATTTATTATTAACAGTAAAGTCAAAGCAGCTATTACAAGATCGGCTTTTAGACAAAGGATATCGGACAACTCAGCTCTGCTTTTTATGGTCAGCGGCTATTCAAGGAGATAAAGCCTGTAGAAGTGATACCATGTTCTTCTTAAAGTTTATCTTTTCTTTCAAGATCTGAGGATTTTGTTTTGGTTTGGTTTGTGAGTTTTTACTACATAAAACAGAAATTGCCAAGTACTCTTTGTCATTGGTAACAGTTTGCTGATAAAGAGGAGGAAAAAATATTATAATAAGGCTAGTTAGTTAAGATGGGGAGCGTAGATATCTAAGGTTGAAACTACCAAGGTCATACATGAACAAAACAAGCGAAGAATAGAACATTGCTTTACTTGACAAGGGAAAAATGAACAATTTCGGTCAACTATTTAGAATGTAGAACAAAATAATACTGCTAGAAAAGACTCAAGGACACTAGGTTTTTCAGCATTGAGAAAGTGACGGAAGACCGGAGAACAATTTTAGTCCAACTACACTTTAAATCTTATTCTGAATTAGGTCGAAGACATTAGGAAAACGCTTTTTTTCATGCATGGTGCTGTTTGCTTTTGGTTTGCAGTATTTGATGAATAAATGACCATAATCATTGTGTTAGTGTTTCAGCTTCACACATGTTTGTTTATGTTATGTATAAACCTGTTTTTGTTAAAATTTCTTTAATATTGTATTCTTATGCTCTTTAGTGTTTCTGGATCACATGACAAGACCTTAATTATTTGGGATAAAATGACCCTGAAACCTGTTCAACGGTTGTCTGGACACACTGGTAAGAAAACCTCAAGCCGATTTAGTTATTGCAAAGCGGAATAATGGTATGCTTGTATAAGGATTAAATGACTAATGTTAAAAGCACCTTGTGTGGAATCCTGCAACGGAACTAATCTGTTTCTGTTGGAATAGTAGAGAGTATCGGCCAAGAGAAACACACATTGTAGCAGTTAAGTTTTTCACGCAAGCCACCGTAGAATCCGAAGTGGGTTGCGAGTAAGAATTGCACTCGTTCATTCACTCACTCATTCATTCATTTATTCATTTATTCATTTATTCATTCATTCACACAAGTATACACATACAAAATACACACGATAGACTACGCACGTATTCGTCCATTATTTCATGGACGGACTCGCGAATGTACGTGAACGCATTCCCGTGATAACTAAATTCATTAGAAAATTAAACTGACAGTAAATCAGCTAAGAACTCAATTATATCCTTTTCTGTTTCCTGTCTACTGTTCCTTTTTTCAGATATTAAAGATTTTTTGTTATATATATATATATATATATATATATATATATATATATATATATATATATATATATATATATATATAAGAGATATAATAAGTTGGAAAGAATAAAAAAACTACACTATCCATTTCGACAAGCCTGTTTCGTGATTTTACTCACTCGTCAGGAAATGTACAAATAAAAATATTCCAGTAGCTTTATATATCTTATTTACAACTGGTGTTGGTACGCTTAAGTGTTCATTAACAAAAGTTTTTTTCTATGGCGGCAAGAAGATACAAGTTCATTTCTTTTTGTGTAGTTTTTCTATTCTTTCCAACTTATTATATCTCTTTTATTACGCTCTGCATTTATGTATCGAGCACTCTAATACGGTTAACCGAATCGAATGTACCATATATATATATATATATATATATATATATATATATATATATATATATATACACTACATTGTGAGCTTTATGTAACATACGTTTTGTACGTAATATGTCATATTCCAACTGTTGTCAAGAGAATTCTATCTATAATTAGAAAGATAATATATTAAATGTATATTATTTTGAGTTCTTTTATGGATATTTGATTGTGTATTTACTCTTGAAAATTAGGTCATTTTTTTATCCAATAGACCCCTTGATTGCAGTCGTACAGCTTCTCGGGTTTTGTTAATGAGGATACATTGATCTTGTACTCCTGCACCTGTAGGAAGAACCTCGGAAAGTATTGGGCTGTGTGTGTGTGTGTGTGTCTATGTCAGTGTGTGTTTTTGCCCATGCTTTTTAAAAATAGTTGGGTTTTTTTCCTTTTAACCTTTGCATACATTTGGGTACTTTTGTTACTTTCTTGTTGTTCTCGTTTCTGAATGATCTTATGGAGCGGTGTGTCACTATAAACGAAGTTTTGTTTCTCGCTGAAATAGGAGATTTGTACATTCGTAGGATAATGATTCTGCGCTCAGCAGTTGTTTTTTCTGATTTACTTTTCAAGGGGCTTCTTGAATTGTGCGGTTTTGAGTTGTAATTAATGTTACTCATGTGGCCTTTGCTTAATTTCTGGTTACTGGTATTGGATATCATGTAGTATTTGTATTGGTTTGTAAAATATGTTTAGATGAGTTTGACGAAGGTATTACAATGTTTGTTTTACAGATCTGACTGGTGTGTAATATCGCATTATCTTTGAATTCTTCACCTCACAGTTTTTTCTTGTTTGTGTTGTGGCTGGTAGCCCATTGATGGATCATTTCCGTTTTATCTTATAGCTCTATTATTAACTTTTTGGGGTTGGTTGGTTGGTTGGTTTCCTCTCACCCATATAATAGAAAAGTATGTTTGAAATTGTTTTATTGGTCATCTTCCGGAATTTTTAATTGGTAGAACGTGGGTGGCTGAAACTCACTTTGACGTGCATTGATTTAGTGTAAAAAAAATTTATTTGTGGTCAGGTTAAAAGGTGACATCGAGAAAATCGTTTTCAATTAGATAGGCTTTTATGTTGTTGGAAAAGGTTTGAGGTTTGGAAGGAACTATAATGATCTTCCTTATTCCATTTAAGTTGAGACCATTCATGTTACTTTTGGTAGCCAGACGTTTATTTGCCTATGATACAATCCATTCTTTATCAAGAAGGTGACTTCATTTTCCTGATGGTGAAACCCATTCTTACTTTGTGGCCATGTTGAAGAGACTTGGATGACATAAAATATAGCATTTTTTCCTCTTTTTTTTATTAATGAATAATTCTTATCAAAATAATATTCCCAATTCTAATACTAACCTGGGATGCTTTTAAGTAAGCTCAGACGATAGCATTCACAAGCAGTTCCTATCATACAGAGAATAAGAATTAACAATGGCGCATTTAATAAAGTACGTTGTGTCTTTGATCAGTATTTTGAAGCATTCGGTTACTATAGAAGTATATGACCATTTGTCGACACGACACCAGAAATTGTCTCTCACTCTTCATTTGATTACTTGAGTTCACTCACTTTTAGCTGGGTTGTTATGTTTTATATTTTATTATTTCTAAAGTTTTTCTTTTAAATTGGATGATTAGATTTGACGAACTTCGGTTGCTTTTGGCCTGTTTATAGTTTTATGTTTATATTTGTATGAAGTATGAGTGGTTGGATGGACTGATTTATATATCATACAAATGCTTCTACAGTAATGCAATCCAGATATTCCGGCTGTATTTTAATGGCCTTTGAACAATACCTGTGGAATTTTTAATTGAAATCTGCTAAGCTGTATCTGATCTAATCTGAACAGAAGAGTAGTAGTGTACATAAAAGAACTTATGCATTCAGAAATAGTTAATCCTCTTAAAGAATAGTCTGTCTGTCACATAAAATTTACACTTCCGAGACCATTGACATTTATGAATAAATAAACTGTTCCCATTCATGAGAAGTTAGGAGGGACATCAGTTATCCAAAAGGATACAGCAGCCAGCATTTAAATATATTACTTTATTCTACTATACTCATTATAATGTAAAATATTTTTTGTAAACCCACTTAACAGAAATTGTACTAAAACAGAATTTGTAGCTCTAGCAGACTGAAAGTAACAACGTTTATGGATTTTAAGGTGTAGAGGTATGAGTAAGCTATTGAATACCCAGTACTGCATTGCATTTTCATTTACGATGTAATTGCAGTAATTGATCATTTGATTGTTTCCTTGCTCCTGCTAGATGCAATTAATTCTATAACCCTGCAAGATGAAAAGAACTTGTTCAGTGGAGGAGCCGATCGGTAAATAAATGGGAATTTAATTTTTATCAGGACTATCTTACCAAAGAAGAAAAATAATGAATTTTTCTTGCTGTAAGATAAGTTCTAACAAATGTGAACACCTGTTAAGAGATATTCGTGGGATTATATTGATATATTCATTAGGTCAATATTAATTTTTAATATGCTGGATTTAGTTTCATCCTGAAATCCTTCAATACTCTATTTCTTTCAAGTAAGTGTTTCAATTTTTCTTTAGCCTGGTTCTTATAGCTTATTTAATCAGCATAAACTTGATTCTTGTGATCTCTTCAGTGTCTTAGACTATTGAGAGTTAATTACTTTCTTAGAATGCATTTGATTAGACATTCCTATTTAGCAAGCGCTTCAGTATAGAAGCGATTGTATGGTATATTTATTTTGCATATGGTATGCATTTGAAGTAGAAGGATCCAACCTTTTTTCTTGACCCTCATCCATAAGACATGTGCTCAACAAAATTACCGTTTTATCTCAAGAACCAAGAGTTCGTATTAATGAAGTTTTTACTCTTCCTGTTTTTTTGCTTCAATATTTTTAACATTTAACTTCTGTGCAAGAAATCGTAAGATGTTTTATTAGTAATTTTTGAAAAAGATAAATAATTTCTCCAAGACAGGTGATGAGTTATCTTTTAAAGTCATATCTTCATATCTAAATATGTTATTAGTTATTTCATATGTTTTAGATTTCGTCACATTATAAACTCATAGTTGTATTTTTAACTCAGAACCTGATTGAGGTTAAATTTTCTAGTTTTTAAATATTGCTATGTTATGCACAAAAGTGTAGGCTGACTGGCTCTAATTCAGACTTACGGTGTCCTTTTGCTAATCCGTTTGTCTATATGGAATGTTTCCTACTAAAAATGGATAGTTATGGTTTTATTTTTTAATTTATTTATTCGTTCAGTTTAGGACATAAGCATTGCCTGATTACATGTTAATGACAATAGCAGTATTTTTTCATTGCACATGTTTATGCTGGGACTTTTTTGCATAGTTTGGTCATATTCGTTTTAGTTAACAGAAAGATGATTCAATGGGAAGAAACAAATGAAAATAACTATGGTATATTGTCTTCGGGGAGAGGTGTGGGGATGGAGCGAGTACTGTCATCCTTGTTGTCTTTAACATTACCTCCAACAACGGAGTTGACTGTTTATTTTATATCTGCCCCCCTCCCCCTTTCAGTGATTTTTTTATCAAGGTATCTCGAAAAATAATGACGCAGTTATTTGTCTGATTAATCTAAAGGGTTAATTGAGGTTCCATGAGGAAACAATTAATTTTTGACAGCTGCCTAGTTTCATGGTGGCCGCCATGATCATTTTTCGGGAAAAGACATTTGAGCCCGTATCTCTTGAAGTTTATACAGATTTTATTCAGACGTCAAGCAAAATGGGTTTTCTGAACATCTTGAAAAATATTACTAATTGTACGATAAGAACTGGTAGAAATGGGGTAAAAAGAGAATAGAATTGGACTGCCTATTGGCCTCCATTGCATACTCTATTGCTTTGAAACGAAACTTGATGATGAAAATAAGGTTTTTGTTCATCATTATGATAGCTCCGGTCAGTTAAGCTACTTTTTATTTATTCATACTTATTGAAAACCAAGACGTAGAAATCCAGTTCTGTCTCTTTATACTTCAAAATGTTATGTTCTCAACTTCGAAAAAGATGTTAAAGAAAAAGAGATTAATGAAGATGGAAGAAAATATGCCGTAGTAGGAACAGAAAGCCTTACAAATGATTAACTCAGTGTACATCATACTTTTATTTCATATACTGCAAGTCCAAAGAATAAGCACTTCAAATATTACCTTTTACAATCAATAATATTGACTCTATAGGTATTAAAATAGGAAAACCTAGCTCCTCTTTTTAAGTTTTCACCTTAACCAATAATAAATGATAAAACTGGGCCCCACCCTTTAGTATAGGGAACATTCAACATTAACGACCTGAAAAATACTAGCAAATTGAAGAAAGATAAGTGATGATAATGTAGTACTAGATATAAATTACATCTTGACGAAAAAACTTAGTTAAATTTTTGTAACCTTCAGTGGCCATGGAGGGATTGCTTTCTCTCATATTCTGTTGATTTTTGAAACAAAATATGTAAATTTATTTTAAGAAGATTCTAATTTATCGATACCCAAACTTTATTTATTAATAGATTATGCTACAAACCAGTAAGCGGCGAACCAGACAATTAAACTAGTCATTTAGACATATACAATCGAAGGCAAGATTAAACTGAGCGATATCCCAGGAAATGACAGAAGCTGAACATAAATTTTCCTGTGTCGTTAAGAACATTTCTACCCTTTTGTTTTGTAGCACGATTCGTCACTGGGACGTGAAGCTAGGGGTGTGTCGAAGAGTAATTCGAGGTTGCCCTGATCAAATTAACACAATCAAGGTAGGATTTTTTGCGATAGTAATTGTTACAGTAATTATTATCTTTGTGTCAACTTAAGTCGTATGTCAAGAAGTCTAAAAATCTATAAGCAGTTGTGAATCACTTTGGATTTTTTTTGCTGCCTCTATTGATTTGTTAGGACTATTGTTTGGGATTACTGAAAGATCTTGGCGAGTAAGTTTTTAGGTCAGATGCTTCTAATGTTCTATGTTACCTATTGCACCAATTATAACGTAGTTTTTACTGCAACGGTCTGTTAAGCAAATCCATCCGTTAATTTGCCATCCAGCCTTATTCTAGATGACATAACAACACCGGGTAATCCATTTCTGTACCGTTTGGTACAGAAATACTCTAAAATCTGTAACAATAGCAGAAAGCCTACTATATTTTCCAGATTTGAAAAAAGAGTGGATGGGTTTGAACAAGGCGATGCTCATAAATATGGAATTTGTTCGAAATTTAAAAGCCAATACAGTGAGATCAGACATTTTCTATTTCATATAGTAACCTTTTTTATCAATGCAAGTGAGTAAATACCATCAATAAGGTAATTTAATACACATCTTGAACCAGATAAAAAAATTTCTGCTAGCAATGGCTCAGCCATCACCAAACCAAACATTAGCTCTTTCACATATTCTAAAGAGGGAGCTTAAATCGTAAAGGCCATGAGAGTAATAGCAGTCGTTGGCATCCCATTTGAAGTTAAAATTTACCCACTACTGCTATCGCGAATTCGAATTGGGTTTTTTTCCACAGTTAAGAAGTTAAATAGGCTTTAATGTATAGAAGGATAGAGGGGAAAATCTTATTGGTTAGGCCAAGTTTTGTCAGACTTGGTCTGAGAAAGAAGAGTTCACAAGAGAAGAGCTTTAAATCCAGGTGGAGTAGGTAGAGTTTTCATAGTATTTGGGTACTAGTGTGAATACATCATGGGCACTTCACTTTAGTGAGTGCCAAAGTCATTTGTTTATTTTCGGCTGAAGGGTAGTCGTTTTAGCACTCCAAGATCCACTTCCTGCATGTAGACAAAAATATGCACAGGAAAGTTAACAGAAATGTATCTATCTTTATATTGTTTAATTATGAGCCTGGTGCTTTGCTGCGCAACAGCTCACAAGTCGAGGCTTTAGCAATGGGATCCTTGAACTCCATAGAAGGTCGTCATTAAATTAATTGCAATTAAGACAATACGGTAGTGTAGAACTAGGTCTGTGCTTAACCAGGACGTAAAGGATGGTGGTGGACTAGAGTGATCAATTTTGTGATTTGTATATACATAAATATATACATGCAAACGTACTTCAGTACATCCAAACTGATATTCCTAAATACAGCCCTACGTGTATAGCTGTCAGCACAAGTCTTGAAGCTGAAATTCAGCACCATGTAATTTCCACTTGTTAGAAAGTTACTTTTAGTACTTACCGATAATTGCATTGAATTTGTGAAAAATGAATATAACTTGGCAATGTTCTGGCCGATTATAATATTGGACTTTGCATTACTGTTTTGGTTATTTCAAAGAAAAGACCACTGATGGTCTTTGGTAAATTGATATTTTGTACTAAAGTTACTTAATATATCATCATTGTTAATCCCCGTGATTAGCTTTGTGGAGATTTGTTATCGGCCGGAAGTGGCAATGGAAAAATTACATTTTGGGATAAACGTACAGGAGCTTGTGAAGCTGCGATTCAAGCACATGAAATGGCTATCAACGCAATACAATTTGTAGGCTCAAGATTTATTACAGCTGGAAGGTAAGTTGAGCCTATTTCATAAGAATCGCTTATTTTTGAATTATTGTGGTATCCAGATTTCTTTCTATTTAACACTTTCGGAATTTTTCCATTTCATTTTTGGAAATTTTGTTTTTATTATTTTTGTTTAACAATAAGAGATATTATTAGTGTTTTTATGATTGACATCATCATGATCATCATATTCATCATCGTGATTCGACTCTGGGAATAATTATAACTTTCTTGCCATTTCTCGCTCCAAGTCCGTCAATTGTCTGCTGTATGCAAGAACTTTTAAATCCATCCATTTTGACTAGTGACAATTAACTGTTTAATACTTTAATTAGGTGTGGTAAGTCACTTTGTAGTCTGAAACTAACAGCTGAGTAAAAGACTTGGGATTCTTCACAACAGGCAATGGCATCCACCATGATATGAGACAAATCTTTTACTTATTCCTGTAGAGGGTTGCTTGGGAACCAGTATGTTTTTATCTCCTGAAAAACAATAATGTTGATTGAAATAAAAAAAACCTTGTAAGATAAACAGTTGTGAGGTTTATATAACTTATTTTATTCTGCAGAAGGGCAGGAGTTAAATGGCGATAAGTACAAACATTTGCATTATATCAAAATGTCTATCCTGTTACCGCAAAAAGCCATGGCAAGAACCAGGGTACGAGGGGAAAAATTGTGCATAGATCTATTACGTTATGGCCTAGATATGAGAAGAGTGCTGTTTTGAGCAATTTAAATGATGGAATTCGTAGCATCAAAGTACTATGGAGAGAAAAAAAAAGCATGAGAATTAAATATAATATTATTGATAGTACTTGCGATTATTATTATTTTAATTATTTTTTTTCATTTTTATTTACAATTCCAAAAATCTTTTCCAAAATTTAAACCTTGATTGTAAAAGAATTCTAAAAAAAATGTTATGGAGTCACCTATCGGGTGTTCGTATTGCGTATATTATCGACAACTCGAGGATTGTACTTCACCGAAACTACTTCTTCATGAATAAATATATAAGAGAGTTGAGGTTTAAAAAATGTATTATTATTATTATTTATTATTATTATTATTATTTATTATTATTATTTATTATTATTATTTATTATTATTTATTATTATTATTATTTATTATTATTATTTATTATTATTATTATTATTATTATTTATTATTATTTATTATTATTATTTATTATTATTATTTATTATTATTTTTTATTATTATTATTTATTATTATTATTTATTATTATTGTTTATTATTATTTATTATTATTATTATTATTATTATTTATTATTATTATTATTATTATTATTATTATTTATTATTATTATTATTTATTATTATTATTTATTATTATTATTTATTATTATTATTTATTATTATTATTTATTATTATTATTTATTATTATTATTTATTATTATTATTTATTATTATTATTTATTATTATTATTTATTATTATTATTTATTATTATTATTTATTATTATTATTTATTATTATTATTTATTATTATTATTTATTATTATTATTTATTATTATTATTTATTATTATTATTTATTATTATTATTTATTATTATTATTTATTATTATTATTTATTATTATTATTTATTATTATTATTTATTATTATTATTTATTATTATTATTTATTATTATTATTTATTATTATTATTTATTATTATTATTTATTATTATTATTTATTATTATTATTTATTATTATTATTTATTATTATTATTTATTATTATTATTTATTATTATTATTTATTATTATTATTTATTATTATTATTTATTATTATTATTTATTATTATTATTTATTATTATTATTTATTATTATTATTTATTATTATTATTTATTATTATTATTTATTATTATTATTTATTATTATTATTTATTATTATTATTTATTATTATTATTTATTATTATTATTTATTATTATTATTTATTATTATTATTTATTATTATTATTTATTATTATTATTTATTATTATTATTTATTATTATTATTTATTATTATTATTTATTATTATTATTTATTATTATTATTTATTATTATTGTTTATTATTATTATTATTATTTATTATTATTATTATTATTATTTATTATTATTATTATTTATTATTATTATTTATTATTATTATTTATTATTATTATTTATTATTATTTTTATTATTATTATTTATTATTATTATTTATTATTATTGTTTATTATTATTATTATTATTATTATTATTATTATTATTATTATTATTATTATTATTATTATTATTATTATTATTATTATTATTATTATTATTATTATTTATTATTATTATTATTACTGGAGATTAATGTTATAAATTATTTGTTGTGAGGCACCTACATTTTCTTCTTGTAGAGTTTATTTAGATAAAATTATGTTTTTTTTAAAGTGATGCCTACATAAAAGAGTGGGATCTGTCTACGTGTGCCTGTTTAAGAACACTGAGGGGACATAAAGGAGCAGTTTACTGCATTAAGGTAGTTAATTTAATGTTGAATTTATAGAACTACATATATTATAATATTGAATTTCTTATTTAGAAATATTCTGGTTTTATAGATATTGGCTGAGCGTGCCATGCTCCCCAAACCATTCTTGTATATGTCTTTGTGTGAGTGTGTTTAACTTTCTGCCCAAACAGTACCTAAAGGAAAAAATAAGATAACAGATATCTCAGGGGTTATCTTCGATAATTTTAAGAAGGAACAATGGAGCACAACTGCTCGATAAAGATGTTCTTTGTTTAGTAGACAATAAATTAAGGGTGAGGTAGTGTGTATGTTTTGTACAAAGAGAGAATTTAGACACCACTTTACCAAAGAACAAGGAGAAAAGTGCACCACAGTAAAGTTCATAATACTGAACTGAACAACCAACACAAAAGAGATATTAGCGACAGGATTAGGCAGCATAAAACAATGTATACTGGAGCAATGTTTATGGTTAAGGGATTATTAATGTGGGGCACAATATCTGTGTGGGATCAAGGAAGTAAAACTTTAAACGAAAGTAAAGAAATTGTACGGAAGAAAGATCTACGCTACACGATAAATTGTAAAAGCAGGTGCTTGTGATCATGTTGGAAAGGTACCATGGTATGGGTGAATGGAATCGATGTGAAGTAAAAGCTCGTGTAACTTAAGTGCCAGGAGGGTGTAACTTACCCAGGTGGAAAACGATGTCGTCTTTGACTTTAATGATTGCTACACTTAAAAGAGGAACTACATTGCACTTTAAGGTTGTGTTAAATTGTCAACAGCGCCTATAAAGGCACTTGGGCCACATAAATTATTTTGAAATCATTCAAAAAATGCCCCTCCTCTCACTTGCGAATCCATCGTCAGGGTAACTGTACTTTTGGGCTTTTTATAAGATTGCACAAAATCTGTTAACCTTAAATTATTGAATAATTTAAGGAAAATATTTACAAATAAACACTTTGCATATAGATTTCGATTAAATAACATCGGTTAACATTGTCACCTCAACACAATGGACCGAAGGAGCACTTCTTAAAACGAAGTTTGTTCTATTTGTTTAATTAACAAAATACTGGAGCTGGTAAACAAACTTGTGAAAAACAAATTAAAAGCATTAAAAATCTTTAGTAACTTTTCCCTCCCTAATTTATCAGCCCGGGAACCTTTTCCACTTCTAAAATTTTTTCACCTGCCCCATACGTCGCAGAGAGTAACATTTTTATCGTGGAACGCTAATTTCTAGAGAAAAGAATGCTTAAGACAAGGATTTTGTAACATATGTTTCTTCAAGAAAATGTATGAAAAATATGAAAGCTAATTGGTTACCACTTTATCTTGTTTGAAATTTTTGAGTTGTGAAAAATTACGAAAGGTATAGTATGATAATTAGGATTACATTTGTTTTGTCCTGTGTTCCAATCTAATTTGATGCTGTTTGAATCAGGTGGTGATGATCATCAACTTCTGGGAAAGAGAAGCATTAACAACCAAATGGTCACTAACACTATCATTTACTCATTTAAATAACCACCCATTACCGCACAATTGGCTAACTAGAATTATATTTATGGTATTATGGACAGGAAGTTAATTTTTCCAATTAAATTTTCCTATACAATATCAATGTTATATTAGTTATTTTTGTGTTTGTACTGTTTTTTTTATTAAGATGCGTGACTTAACACGCAAAGCACTGAACAGCTGATGGCACAAAAAGAAGAAAAATATGCTTTAAGATAAACGGTCAGTCTTAGTCGATTTCAATGTAAGATAAGAATAGAAAAATGAAAAAATGCTCAGAGTATGTGATTGAAATAACTTTTTATTGTTGTGCCGATATACAGTTGGATGTTTCGCATAATTCATTGGATTTGTTTTGAGTAGATTTTACGCCAGATTTTCTCTCCTTCACCATTTGTTGTATACTATATTTTTAGGCTTCGAAAAAACGAATTGTTTCAGGGTCGGAAGATAACACGTCACGAATATGGTTTTTGGAAAATCCAGGAACACAGGTGATTTTTAATGGTATTTTTGGTTATTTTTCTTGAACTAACATAATAGTTATTTTTTAGATAGGTTGTTAACATAAATAGAAGTAGGGAGATAGGTAGGTAGATACATACATACATACATACATACATACATACATACATACATAAATACATACATATATACATACATACATACATGCATGTTGATTGCTCCATCTTCACAGATGATCGTCGTCTTTTGGGTCAACGTCCCAGTTTCACGTAAACCAACTTAGCCTCATTAAGACAATTGGAATTCCGAACATGATGGACAATACACAATTGCCCACCATTTCAAGCACTGCAATAATCATAAAAGAAAATATTTTTTCAGTCTCTGAGGCCAGAACTCTGGCTGAAACTATTTATTGACTCCAAATCTAAAGTTTTTTGTTAAAAAATAATTATTATTTGTAAAACGAGTCCAGGATAAAGTATTTCAGGTTCCAAACCCAGGGAATGTATCCATAATAGGCCGCTTTCCACCTGCACTTAGAAATCAAATTTCGTGTCCTTGTAGCAAAACTTTTCCAATGGGCGCACTGACTCTCAACTTCAATCTATATCCACCTCGTTTTGGTTTCCAATGGACGCATATGACAATGCTGGAGAAACTATTGAAACCTCTAACTTATTACACTTAATATGGTTCAAGAACGGAGTAGTAGCTGCATGTATCTATTTATGATCTTAAGTGAGCCGAAAAGCGCGGAGGCTGGTTTAAATGAACTAAGGAGATGCTAAGCTTAATTAGTGAGTACATTTGAAAACATATTTGGTAAGCTGTTATATTTTAGAAATTGATATATACCGTGTACCCAAGGTGATTAAAGTGTGTGTTTATAACATTAAACCGAATGAAATATTATTATGCATGTCTTACTGAAAGATTATGGACAATACGATTAGCCGTAGCGTGATTAGCTAAAGTACCTTATCGACTGAAACATTTTTTGGGTAAAAATCTAACGAAAGCTAACATATTAAAAGTAAACTTTTATTTTCACTTGGCCACAACAAATGCGTCATTTCCATGCTTTTCAAGGCTCAGTCGACAGTGAGAAATTAAAATTATATGAAAGAGTTAAAATGCGGGTTTAAGATTGAAAGGATAGGAACTACATAGCTTTGCTTCAATTTAGAATTTATGCGTAAACAGTAAATATATGTCAATGAGGATGTAGCAGGAAGTGTGTTATTAACATTTATGTGTCAATTATGTATTTCTTATTTTCTGCAGAGCGGATCCCCATATGGTTCTACACGCAGTGGTGATGAAAATACAAGAGTGATTGAATCAGCCTGATAGTACCGATGCAGGGTTACGTTAAAGTTTACTTTCAATGCCAACGTTGTTTTTTTATCTGTAAATATTGGAAGAATCATTAAGTGCCAGAATCTTGTAAATTATTTTAATATAATGAAAAAATATACTTTTTTGTAATTAACAGAGAGTTTTATTAATTTGCTGCTTTGCACCTAGTCTGCGTGACTTTTCAGTTTTAAAACTTAAGCACTTATTGAAATTCTTGATTTATTTCAAATTTTCCATTAATTTATTTCAAATTTTCCATTAATTTATTTCAAATTTTCCATTAATTTATTTCCAGAATCCCATCTTTTCGATTGTAACATTTTGATTGTTTTGAACCACTGGTTGCCAGCTAATGTAATAAAATTTCAAAAATGTTTGTTACCAGATACAGAAAATTTAATAAGTACCATGTCAAATGCTGCGGTCATTTTTTATAGGCTGATGGTAATCAGGTGTTGCATGTTGTATACAAAAGTGTAGGAGTGCACACAGCTACGATGTCAGGGANATTGAAATTCTTGATTTATTTCAAATTTTCCATTAATTTATTTCAAATTTTCCATTGATTTATTTCAAATTTTCCATTAATTTATTTCCAGAATCCCATCTTTTCGATTGTAACATTTTGATTGTTTTGAACCACTGGTTGCCAACTAATGTAATAAAATTTCAAAAATGTTTGTTACCAGATACAGAAAACTTAATTAGTACCACGTCAAATGTTGCGGTCATTTTTTATAGGCTGATGGTAATCAGGTGTTGCATGTTGTATACAAAAGTGTAGGAGTGCACACAGCTACGATGTCAGGGATAACATCGGGAGAAAATGTCATCGTCAGAAAAAGGGAAAACTAAAATATAAATGCCTGGCCCAAAAAATACTACACTCTTGATGTGAAGTTCTCCTTAACTCCCAAGAAAATTCCTGCAAAAGAGATTGTCTCAATAGTTTAAACAGCAGTAAACGATATTCTCCTGAGTGAAGCTGACACAGTCCGGCAAAAATCAAGCCTTACACCCCTCCAACGTACCTATTAACAACCTTACGAGAAAGGAACGATGTGCCATGAAGACCCTAAGGAATGATGATTCGATCTTCATCCTGCCAGCTGACAAAGGGCGAGCGAATGTTACCCTTAATTGCATTACAGAAAATCCATCGCCTTGATAATTGTCTCTACTGCAGATTGAAACCCCCGAGACTCGCCTTTACCACGGTTCTACGGATTACCAAAAGTACAAAAGCCTAATGTACCAATACATCCAATTGTAGTTTACCCTGGAAGGCCCCTCCATTCACTTTCTCGTTACATAGCTGATCTCCTGCGGCCATACACAGAAATTTAGTCACTACACTGCAACATCAGTATTGACAGGCTACCGAAATTTTTCACATTCTCATTCCAGCGAGTGTTGATAATGTAGAAAATTTGTCCTTGTGTTTCTGGGATTACCCAATTATCTGAAACAAACAAATAATGCCTCGTCTTGCCCCAAAGGATTCATGGATCTTTTAAAAAGCAATGGTGCTGTTCGTTTGGGAGAATGGAGATCACAAATTGACGGAAATAAAAACCAAATTGTTTTTGAAACATGAAAGCCAAACGTGGTTTAAGTCCAGAAATGAAGCAACTGCAATGTGTGATGCCTTAAAAAAGTGTTTAAATTCAGATACAGGTACCATTACTTGGCAGCTTGCATTTGTAAGACGAACATGTAAAAAGTGAAACGGTTAGTACTTTTTATATGAAATCATATACGGTATTATGAGATTAATTTCAGTTGATTAAAATTGATAAAGCTATTTATAAGTTTAAATTACCCTTTAAAACACATAGATTTAAAAGAAAAATTCGCTTTGTTTGTAAAAAAAAGCTTAGACAAGATTTGTACCAAAATTGCGAATTTTTTACCATATTTTATTTCCTATAAAAACATTCTTAACTATAAAAATTAATTCAGGTTTATATATCATGCTCTTGGAAATTCCAGCTTTGAGTGAAGGTTTCTCGATAATTATTTTTAAACCATTTCTAAGAATTTCTTATTAATCAAAAGTGTTGTGCCATAGGGTGTACTCAACATATACGCTTTGTAAAACTCTTCTCTGATATTTTCGTAAAATGTCTACTTAAAGTATATCACCTTAAGGACAGATGCTATCCGCCTGGCATTATACTGATGTGCAGTACTTAACTGTGCTGGTTTTAAATTATGTTTACTCATTTAGCCTTCCACAAGAATAAGGTTTGAAGATTTCCACACTTTCTCCTTCTTCTTCTTCTTCTTTAGAATCTGAATCGATAGCATCGGTATCATTGACCTTGCTTGCGATTGACACCCTGTAGTTGTTATCATGGCAAACACTGCTCTTTCTTGACCTTGTTTTGAGAAATGGGACAATCCATTAAAATCTAATTTTGGTTTTTCAATGGTGGACTGCTGCTGATGACGTGCTAAATTTATGGAGCTTTTCAAAACTATTTATTTTCATTAATACCTTGTCTTAAAAACTTCAAAATACTGTCTAGCAAATTTTCCATCTTCCAGATGCTCTACAGAGATTCAACCTTTACATTTTCTGATTGTATCTTGTTCGTTGTATCCTTGATGAAATATTTTTTTATAAAATTAGATAGTTTTATACAAAAATACACCTCGACAAGCAGTCCCTCCTCAAATAAAAAGAGTTCTATTTTCAAGTTGACCATTACCTGCAATGAAAAAATGACAAAGATAATGTACAAAAGGGCCTGATTTTTATTTATGATTTTGACAAGAAACCTGAGTTTATTAACAACATTTTAAAACATTTTTAATTGATATGAAATGAATGGAAAAGAAAAAAATAGCCATGATTAATTCCTGCACAGAGGTCACCCCACCTCCTTTTCAAATTATGTTACCTCATCGTTGATGTCAAAAAACGGCCCTTTTCTTTCCAAAGTCATTGCTACAAATTTTCAGGATTCTACAACACTTTAGAAGTGTAAACTCACATATGTTTTTTTTTTTCGGACTTTTTTCCAATTTTGAATTCAATGATTAAGTCTGATTCAGCTTTCATTAGCAATAAAGAGCTGCCATACATTTCTACATAATTTTTTTTTTTTTGGTTTTAACCTCATTTTTCCCCCAGTTACTTGAGGCTCAGACGGTATCCTTCACAGGGACTTGGATTTGGCAGTGAGAAATTTCTTGGCCGGATGCCCTTCCTGACGCCAACCAATGGCTTTTTCTTTTGAGAATTTCTAAAGTCGCCTGCTCGGGGAATCGAACCCGGTACTCGTGGTTTTGGAGCAGTTGCACTAACCATTAAGCCACGGCTCCTCAACATTTCTACATAATAAAGACGGTAAATAGGTTCCTTTTAATAGTGGTATTGATAACAAGATCTTGATAAAAATAGCGGAGACCAAGTGATAATAAAAATTTACATTCGTCTAATTGAATTTAATGAAATGGCGAAATATTGACTTCACATTTATTTACACTCGAACCTTCCTCTCTCCTCAATGAATCTTACTTAAATTTTATTTAAATGTGGGAGTGTTGATTGAAACGACAGGTATGTATGCAAAAAACATACTTTACACAATGTTATGTGATTACAGCATGGGTGGGTGTCTGATATCTAAAACAGAAGTGTGTATTTTTAGAACTTGTTTAATCAACTGTATTCCTCTCTTTGATTGTGCATGATTGCGTCAAAAGCCCAAATATAGCTTTTAGAGATCCCCTCGTTGGTGGTTTTCAGGTAGATCGTTTAGAAGGAATAAAAAGGAAATGAATGAAAAGTGTCTATGTTTATCAATCATGAGTAATTTTTGGTTCCTAGGCGCTTGTGATTGTGCAAGAGTAAAAGAATTCTATGAGAAAGACAATGAAAATTCCTATTATTTTTATTTCTTGTTACAGACGTTTTGGAAATCGAGGGAAGAAAGTCATTGGAAAAGGTCTTCCTGAAATTACGAATGTTGTACGAAAAGGTAACTGTATACCTGTAAAGAAGTGTAGGGAAGGAGATATTGAAACATTACGTTTAGAGATTACTTCAAATTATCCAAAGAAAACACGAGAAAGAATTCTAACTTAATCGTTTTACCTAAAATACAACTAGAAGTTGCCAGAAGAGGATTTCCTTTTGAGAGTGCACGAATTTTTACTCAGTAGCCATTACAAATTCGTGCAACTTCAGGTATTAAGGATTTGAATGTTTTAGTTAAGGAAAGCTATGGTCTTTAGTTNGTATACCTGTAAAGAAGTGTAGGGAAGGAGATATTGAAACATTACGTTTAGAGATTACTTCAAATTATCCAAAGAAAACACGAGAAAGAATTCTAACTTAATCGTTTTACCTAAAATACAACTAGAAGTTGCCAGAAGAGGATTTCCTTTTGAGAGTGCACGAATTTTTACTCAGTAGCCATTACAAATTCGTGCAACTTCAGGTATTAAGGATTTGAATGTTTTAGTTAAGGAAAGCTATGGTCTTTAGTTTTTATTGTTTATAGGTAAATAAAATATGTTTTTAATTTTATTATTTTGTTATTAATTATATTTTTCTTCACAGAACAAACATTGATAACAGCTTTTATATCCTGCATAAAAATTAGAAATAGAAATAGAAAAAGTGTATATTCATGGAGGACATAATTTTCTTTCCTGACATGCAATGTGGCTAGAAACCCCTGGCATAACTTTACACTTTCCTCACACAATACACTGCCTACGCCTACCATGATCTATTTAGAGAATAACACTTGAATGTAAAAGTGAATTATTTAAGTTGGTTTTTTACCTTTACACTAATTTGTACAACAAGATGGTAAAGAAAAGTAATGCTTCACACAAACTTTACCCGATTTACATCAGCAGAAGAGCATTACTAAGTTTATGAGTTTTCAGAACCTTACCGTAGTTAATGGGTCTCTAAGAAGACACAGATCGAGTACAACACAAGATTATATACTGAATGTATTAAGGTATAATAAAGCTTTTGTGACTCTCTCCAATTAAATTGCCTGCGAAAACAAATGAAAAATTATGGTTATAATACTTTTGAGGTAGAACAAGACTCTCTTGATGTTTAAGTCATGTTTATTTCGTACAGATTCCCAAGGCAGTTATATGATACCCATAAAAATCAGTAACAAAGTTGACATTGAAATTAATTGGAATTATTATCATCGGAGTCCATAACAAAATGGCCGTAGACACTTTAATTGATTTCACGATATCATTCAACAGGTGTGAGTTCTTTTTCAACTTTTGTAGCACTGTAGATATTCATATTGATCCAAACAGAGATGTTCGACAGACCAGCTCGTCCTTTGTCTTTGACGAGCTTCTCGTCTGGGCAGTCGACCATTTTACGTTTGTTGACTCAGTTTAACCCTGTCACGTCAGATAACATAATTAAACCACCGCATTTTCGTTTGTTAATCTTCTGACGAAGAGTTTTTAAGTTTTCGCTCTTTTGAATAATCTCATCCTTGACACTTATCTGTTCTGTGTAAAAGTAATGGGATCTGTGGGGGGAAATTAAGTCAATATGGCAACAGTACACATCTCTCTTAACCTTAAGTTTCTGATGTAAACCATTTAGTGGGTTTAAAAGCCAAAAGAAGCAAACGTTTGGGTGATTATAACGAGATTTGATTGTGTTGGCAGTTGTTTTATTGATCCTATATACTATATACTTTCGGATGGTTACTCACACAGCTTTGTGCCAAACTCTGTCAAAGTCTTTTTTTAAGTCAATAAAATCACGTAAAGTGTTAATGTTGAGTCATTTCTTAGGTCGATGAACTTTTCCTGGGTTTTATTATAGCCTTATACCATGTGAGCCAAGTACTTGTTTGAGATGAGGTAGAGATTTCAGCCCAAGGCGGAATACCAAATGGTCTTCTGTTACATTGTAGAAATGCTTGAGAAGCTCGTTGAGCAGAGATAGCAGATTGCTGAAAATTTGTTATTTCACATTGTCATCAAGCTACACACCCTGATTGTCTTCAACAATTTCATTGGGAGTAAAAACCATTTCCGTTATATCCTTTTCCATCTTCCTTTTTAAGAGATTTTGCTCCGTCCGCAATGTTGAAAGTAATACACATCAGTAAAATTGATTATGGTCCTACCTTTTCCTTGTAAAGATCTAGTTTAATAGATTTCAATTTAGTTCATGTAGTCTGCCAAGAACATTAACAGGATAACCCAATGATGTTACATTACCATACAAATATTCTATGAGATCTCCCTATGAGATGTCCCTCAGCTAAAACTCCAATTCAGATATCCACGTAAGCATGGTGTTTATCGAAAGCCATCTCATCTCAGTGTAAAACACGAAGTTTTAACGGCTCCCACCAATACGTTCACAAAAGTATTTGAACAAGTGAGGGCTGAATGTCTAAGATTTTATATTGTTAACGAGCTCTATTATCTACTTAACCATCTTTATCAATTAGGTTCCTCTTGATATTCTTTCTGAGCTACAGTATCAACATCAGCCATAATATATAAAGCCTTTTATTTAAATAATACTTTCGATTTGTTAGCGTTAAAATAGCTTGTATTTGTTGTATTGTTTGTATTTGTATTTACTGTGCTTGTTAAGAGGTACCTGCATGGAACTTGTATATTGTTGGCATTTTTTCTCTACCTCAGCCGTAGCACGGTAACAGCAGACATGAGCCTGAGTAAGTTGGAACCGAGTCTTCACTACGTTTGTTTTAAGTGCATTTAAAAACGCATTTTTGCTGAATAAGCAATATGGTGGCAAATGTAAACTACTGACCTTACAACTTTTACATTGTGAAACACCAAAAGCAAGTATATAATAAGCGACGCAGTCATGTNACCATTGTAATTGATATCGCGGAAGGTGAATGCGGTCTATGAATGGGGAAAAAAGGAGTATAAGGTAAACCATTTGCTGTTTATGGACGACCTGAAGTTATACGCCAAGAATGAGGATCAGCTGAATGTACTAGTGAGGATCGTCCACATGCTCAGCAGGGACATTGGTATGGAATTCGGTATCAAAACGTGTGGTGTCTTGACATTGAAAAGAGGGAAAATTGTAAGAAGTGAAGGAATTAAGCTAATGGATGAAGAAATAATGAAAGAGGTTGGACAGGAAGGTTACACTTATTTAGGAATTGTAGAATTAGACAAAATCAAACAAGCTGAAATGAAAGAGACAGTTGAAAAGAAATACAAAAGAAAGTTCAAGCTGGTACTCAGATCAAAATTAAATGGCAAATTTAAGATATCTGCCGTAAATACATGGGCAGTAGCTATATTCCAGTATGGACCGGGTGTCATTTAATGGATAAAAAACGAGCTTAAAGATTTGGACAGGAAGACAAGGAAAATAATGGTAATATCTGGAGGTTTTCACCCAATGAGTGATGTTGATAGGTTGTATGTGAAAAGAAAAGAGGGTGGAAGGGGCCTAATAAGTGTAGACCGATGTGTGAAAGAAGAAGCGAATAGTTTGAAAGTTTATGCTTCTAATTCTGAGGAAAGACTTCTGAAGGGCGTAGCAAAATTTGAAAAATTGGACGCATGTGCATTGGAAGAATGTAGAGATCTCAAGGCAAGAAACGACCAAGAAGCGACACAAAGGTGAATTGAAAACAGAATGCACGGACAATTTATCAGATATCTACCCGAGACAGAAGACAAGGAAAAAACGTGGCAATGGTTGTCAAAATGTGACTTAAAGGTTGGGACAGAAGCCTTGATATGTGCCGCAGAAGAGCAATCGATCAGGACGAATTATGTGAAGTATCACATTGACAAAGCGGCTAAAAGCCGCTATGTCGATTGTTTGGCCAGAAAGGTGAAAATATGCAACACATTATCAGTGCTTGTGAGAAGT
Organism: Morbakka virulenta; assembly: GCA_003991215.1. Taxonomy (NCBI): domain Eukaryota; kingdom Metazoa; phylum Cnidaria; class Cubozoa; order Carybdeida; family Carukiidae; genus Morbakka; species Morbakka virulenta. Next base: position 622,061 of record RDPX01000118.1, on the reverse strand, counting down.
TAGCTCAGAAGGAATACAAGAGGCGTCATGATAATGTAGCGCGAAAGATTCATTGGGATACATGCCAGAAAAGAGGGTTGGAATGCAGTGAAAAATGGTATGATCATGCCCCAGAAGGAGTTGTGGAGAATGACGATGTGAACTTGCTATGGGATGTAAATATCCAATGTGATAATGTGATCAAGGCAAGGTAACCAGATTTAATCTTGGTATACAAGAAGGAACAAAAGGCAATTACCATTGACGTAGCAGTACCGGTGGATGTGAATGTTGAGGAGAAAGAAATGGAGAAGGTAGAAAAGTATGAAGATCTGAAAAGAGAGATAAAAAGACTGTGGAAATTGAAAAAAGTAGAAGTGGTACCTATTGTGATAGGAGCTCTAGGATGTGTCACAAAAGGATTTGAGAAGTCGGTTGGAAAGCTTGAGGTTTACTGTAGCTTGGGAGTACTTCAAAAGACGTTATTGGGAACTGCGAGGACTTTGCGGAAAGTACTGGAGTTTTGAGGGAAAAAAAGGAAATCCTGTTAGCCCATGGTCATTTGTTATGATTTGCGGTTAACAACAGCCAGACACACATTGCAAAAATAAGATAATAATCATAATTTCTCTCAAAGTATGCTGTAGCTAATAAGATCTAACAGTTGATGTAATAAAGCCATATAACAATGGTAGTGTTACTTTGGACAAAATGAATGATTGAAACTAAATTTTTTTAATTGATAAACATCATGGAAAAATATAAGAAATCATACTCTTCTAGAGTTAGGTATTTTGCTCTTTAAATAGCTTTACTTGAGTTGTGCATATGGATGAAAACATTAAGGCTGGTGTCTAACTTTCGTCTCATAGCCATCTAAATCAAGAATGGTATCAATTCAGCGGTTAACGTTGTTTGATGTTTGCATTATTCAGTTATGCAATGTGATGCCTGGGTCTGTCTAAGAACATAGTGAACCTGATATCCTTTTCAAGTAACGAAGATTGCTTGCTTGTCAATATTTAGCATCACTTTGAATTCTTTGTTTTTCCAATTTGTATTGAAAATAAGATGTTTTTCAATGTCTTATGATACCTCTCTGCACTGTTAGGTACATGTTTCATATCATTTTGGATTTATATGTAACCAACAAGTTGAAAAGAAAAATTTAACCTCAACAGCTGTCTGTTTTCCAGTCTGATAACAAGCTCTAATCCTTAGTATTAACAACTAATAAATAATGCTAATAAATAGTATGAATAATATTGTATATGAAGTCATACCATTGGCCGATAAACGGTGTACTTTGCTCTCGTATTAAAACTTTCCAAATTGTTCTTCTCAACAAGTAAAATGATCAATATCATTTGTTGTTTGTGTTTGCATTAATAATGTTTACAGAGGACCCAGATTTGCTCCGAAGTTCAATATGGTCACATGGACCTAACTCAGTTGTTTTCAGGAAACGTTTTAATTAGTTCACAAAATGTTCAGCAGAACCATTAATTTCTTAAGCAGAATCATTAGTATTTTTAATGGCAGATAGTTTATCAATAGCCTCAATTGTAGGATCATATTAACTAATGTAACAGATCAGTCTAGACATTATTCTCTCTGCATGCTTTGGCTTCTGGGTCAGAAGTAATAGAATATCGCTTCTCGCGCTTTTTGCTAAGATCAAGTGGAGGACTCTTGTTCCTCCTTGGTCGGTTTTTTTGTTTTACGTCCCTGCCTGGTCTAAGCATGCTGGGACACCGATTTTCGACCAACCAAAAGGAAATGCCCTCCAAAGGAGAGACTTTTGGAAGTGATTCGTATGTCTTGCCGTCTGTGGCATATTGCGTGCTTTCTGTCCATCTTTTCTTGTTCTTTCCCCTCCATTTGGGTTTTACGGTTTTCTGTAAAAGACATTAATTCCCCCACTGTTTACCAGGACTGCTATCGATGAAAGTTCCAGAAGTAATAAAATAATCAGACCAATTATAAGATAATATATTTTGAGTCACACTGTTCGATAGCTAGTTATTTTATTTTAGCTTTCAAAGAAAAAAAACCCTCTCATCTTTGTCCCGACGAGAATCAAACTTTGGAATTCAGATACTTCCTGCCAAAATGAAACCAGAATTTTCTTAATGGTCGTAACCATTATCATTGTTATTATTACTATGATAATTATATTTAGTTTGAATGCTCTTCTGGGTGTTTTAAGTCACATCTCAGGTACTTCACAAACCTGACAAACATAACACTTATCTAGGTTCAACTCAAGTGGAATCCAGTGATTCTTTCATTCACTGGATTCCACTTGATTAATCCTTTCCTAGTCTCAGGGCTCAACATGATTCCTACACCTGTATGATGTTGTTCATCTGACCCAGAATACAGGACAGACTCTACGGTGTTGATCTTCACTTCTCCGAAGCCAGTCCATCTTGCTTCGCTTATGTCTAATATCTCTAGATGGTATTTCCTCATTTCCCTTGCTATTATTGCAGTTTTCTCGGTGGCGTAAATGGTTCTTACATTCCAACATTTTAAACGGATGTATCTTTTTGGTGTCAGAAATTATCTCGTGCATGTCGTTCTCAGGTTGGAGACTTCCCTAGGCTTTCACCCCCAGGCGTCATATGCGTGTCTTCCCATGTGAGGTCGTTATTTTCAGGGATTTCACAGGACATGGTTCTGTGACCATAGATAGTTTTGTTTGCTGTCCAAGTTTCCATAATCGGTGGTTGTTTTATGGAAAGGGTTAATTGGCCCCTTTCTCAACCCCCCTCCTTTCTCATCCGGGCTCGGGACCAGCCATGGCAGAGTTATTTACTACTGTAACTCTAAGAAAATCAGTTAATTAAGGAATCGTTTATTTTGATAATGATTTAAAGTCAAGTATAGTTGCAGTCTATTGTTTTATCATCTTGTCAGAAGTAAGGACCAATCTATATTTCTATCAACTTGCTTTATGATAGTAAGCACGATGTCCTTCAAATAAACCCCCCCCCCTTCCAATGTTTTGTTGGGTACTGAAGAAGGGAAAACATTTTAGTTGGAGTCAATTGCTTTTATCAAATGGATTTATTTTATTCAATAATCCACACTTGACATAAAATTTTTCCAAAACACCTTTGGAACTCGTTGTAATTCTTTGTTATTTTACTGTTGCTCTACCTTTCTTTTTTTTTAACTTTTTTCCAATAGTATGAAGATGTTGGTCAGCTGTTTTTCACATAAAGACTGGTAGCCAATTAAGTTACTAGCAGGAGAACGTAATAACAGGTAAACTGGGTGTAAAATTTTCTTTCTTCATCAAAATGTTTTTTGTTTAGGTTTGCATCAGATTTTTGGAATCCTAAAGAGATTGAAGATCAGCTTACCCCAACAAACTCTACCCTTGTCATGAGCTGTTTGTACTGAACTAAAGTACGGTCAGTATCTGCAACACAGACTAGTTAGACAGAACACTTTCGTATTACCAAAATCTGACTCAAAAAACTTTTTAAAACTCTTATCTCTTGTTTTCAACCGTTTTCCTATTTTTTACTGCCTTATCCAGTTCCAAATATAGGCTTTATGCCTCGTGTGGTTCTTCATCACTGGAGAAGCACCCCGGGTTATTTGGTTAAAAAAGAACTAAAATTCCCAATGTATTTTGTACTTCTTTTTCCTTCAATTTTTCAAGAGAATACAGATCTAAGTATACTTCTACTTTCGGCTGCTCCCTTTTAGGGGTCGCCACAGCGGATCAATCTCTTCCACCTTATACGGTCCATCGCGTCCTCCACTTTCAATCCTTTTTCTTTCAAATCCTCATTGATAGCATCCATGTATCTCCTTTTCGGTCTGCCTCTCTTCCTCCTTCCTGCGATATTCATATCCAGCATTTTCCTTCCGACGTAATTTTCCTATCTCCTCATGATATGCCCGAACCACTGGAGTCTCTGCTCTCTTTGCTTCTCTCCAAGCTTCCGTACGAGTGCTGTGCCTCTTATTCTCTCATTCCGAATCCTGTCCAGCCGAGTGATACCAAGTGACCATCGAAGTATTTTTAGCTCAGTGACTTCTAGTTCCTGCTCATGCTTCTTTGAAGTTGCAACCGTTTCCCTTCCGAGTTGCAGAGCTGGCCTAACCACTGCCTTGTACACCTTCCCCTTCACTTCAGCCGATATATTCCTGTCGCATATGACTCCTGTAACCTTCCGCTATCCATTCCACCCTGCCTGCACACACCTTTTTACCTCTCTGTCACAGTCTCCATTACTCTGTACAGTAGACCCAAGATACTTGAATTCCTCCACCCTCTTTACTTGGATACCTTGCATGTGTATTGCATCCTCATCCCTCCCATCCAGTGCCAAATATTCGTTTTTTTCTCTGCTCACTTTCATTCCTCTTTTTTCAAGTGCCTCACGCCAAGTTTCTAGCTGCTCCTCTACCTCTTGTCTTGTTTCGCTGCATAAAACGATGTCATCTGCAAACCGCGTCTTCCAAGGCTCCTCCTTCCTAACCTCCTCCGACATCTTGTCCATGACTATGGCAAACAAGAAGTGATCCCTGGTGAAGACCTATTCTGACTTCGAACCATTCAGTCAAAGCTGCCGCGCTTCTCACTGCTGTCGTGCTGTTCTTATACATGTCCTGGACCAACTTTACATACTTTTCTGATGCACCGGCTTTCCTCATACAATACCACAATTTCTTCCCTTGGTACACGGTCATATGCCTTCTCCAGATCAACAAACGCACAATGAAGCTCCCTTTGACCTTCACGGTACTTTTCGATTAGGATACGCAGTGCAAACAAGGCATCGCTGGTGCTTTTGTCTGGCATGAAACCATACTGCTGCCTGCAGATTTCAACCCCTTGCCTTAGCCTTCCAAAATTCTTTCCCATAGCTTCATTGTGTGACACATCAATTTAATTCCACGGTAGTTACTACATTCCTGTGCATCACCCTTGTTCTTGTATACTGGGATCAGCACGCTTCTCCTCCATTCATCAGGCATGGTCTCACTTTCCACGATTTCGTTGAATAACTTCGTCAGCACCTTCAAACCTTCATTTCCCAGGCCTTTCCAGACTTCGATGGGGATCTCATCGGAACCAACAGCTTTCCCGCTCTTCTTTTTTCTCATTGCCTTCCTTACTTCAGTTGTGCTTATCC
>RDPX01000118.1:601219-612590 GCA_003991215.1 Morbakka virulenta | reverse complement strand
TTCATCGTTCATAACTTTTAACTCAAGTGCCGGATAATAAAGATTTTACTGTAACAGGTGCCCTTAAATATGACATCATCAAAGATATGATGTAATTTATTGTCTGCTTTGTTTACTTCCATATATTTGTTTACAAGTAAACATGGGTCGGAATGAATGTTACTTATATACAAGACTTGTTTGAAACAATTCCGTCCCGTATTCATGTAGTAATAAGGATGAAAGGACATCTGACAAAATATTAAGGTAAGACTTTTTTTAAACCATATTTATTTTACATTTGTTTCCTCACATTCATCAATGCAACTTCATTCCTATTTGTAAACAACTTATGCCTTCCTTTTCTTGGCCTATTTTCTGTTGATCCAGTAGACAGAAATTTATTTACAACACTGCTGACTGTAGCCCAAGGAAAATCGAAAAGCTTAGATATGTCTGCCTTCTTTTCTTTATATAACATTACAATAAGATTTTTTTCTCCGTGCTCAACTCTGTGCTTTTCCGACCCATGTTTACTTGTAAACAAATGTATGGAAGTAAACAAAGCAGACAATAAATTACATCATATATTTGATGATGTCATATTTAAGGGCACCTGTTACAGTAAAATCTTTATTATCCGGCACTTGAGTTAAAAGTTATGAACGATGAAAGATGAAACATTGTTTATCAATCGATGCCGCCATTTTGAAAATCGCGAACACTTATGTCCATTGACTGCAGCTACTCGTTTTTGTTTATTATTTGTATTTATGTTAAGTGTTATCTACAAAGGTTGTTACTGAGCAGTTTTTTTTACATTTCTGGTAGTTTGAATGCGCTGACTAAACTTTTAAAATTAAGCACGGATTTTCTTGGTACAACACCTTTATTGGAAACAGTTAAAAACATATTCATTGTTTCCTTAAATTGAAAGCCAATTTCAAACGTAGGAGTCTCGTGCTCCTTTTATTCCTTTTTCTAGATTTCTGTGTCCTGTATTTTTGCTGCTTATCATTCTACAATATTTATAATAGCATTCTCCGCTTTATCTGAGTCACTATTTAAATAAATCACCACTGTAGTTAACTTTCTGATTTACACAAAATCTTCAGCCTAATAAGGAGGCAGGAAACTGATTCAGTTTGAGCCTAGGGCTTAACTTTAAATCCTTTGTCACTGTTGTGGGTTTTTTTATTAAATCTCTCCTTATATAGGTTATTAATGTAAAAATTCCTTAAAATAATAAAGCTTTTTTTGTCAATTCGTGTAGGTACCTGTGGCTTCGAATTGTCAAATGACTGAAGTGTTTACAAAATAGCCTTGTCTCTTTAGCGATTCCTGCGATGACTATGAGAACATAAAAATAAAAACTTCATGGTACAAAACTTGAATATCACAATTGGAATCATTAACACATTTGTTTAAAGCTTTTTTCTGTTTGCATTCGATTGAATCTGAGTACCACCGAATGATTCAAGTGGTATTTGATCAATTAGGAAAATAAAGAGGAATCGAAACTGCCTCCTACATTTTGAGATAGATTGAGAAGTAAAAAAAAAGAGATTCAAGAACGCCTCGACAGTTATTCTATTAGGCAATTATACTTCAAGACCATAAAAACACCTCGTCCAATTTAATTCTGTACGAAATCAGTCCCAATGTGATGCTTGAGGCGTTGTGAAGGATAAAGTCCTTAAGTTTGATCGACAGAATAAAATACATTATGTCTAGCTTTTGCAGAAAAGAAAGTGTTGCATTAAGCCAAAACAGTAGCGTCAGGTCATTGAAGAAATTGTTAATTGTGACTCAACTATAGTGCAACTTCTACTCTTAAAAAGTGAAAATTTAGGGTCAACAGCTTCGATTATTTAAACCAGGTACACCTTAAACCAGGAAACATTAAAGTATTCATATCAAATTTATTTGGTTTCTTCCTCCTTTTTATTCTTTATTCTTCCAGATCCTTTGGACTTCATTCGCCCTTTGATGTGTTTGCTTTTCTGCATATTCGGTCCACATCTCTACTTATCTCTGTGTTTTCCTTTGCTGGTTGTTTTTAATCTTTTATTTGCTTCTTTATTTTTTATATCTATAGAAAAAGTAGGCTTTTTATATTTATTTTAACCTATTTCAATCATTTTAAGCAGTAGCTGGAGGCCACAAAGGAGCGGAGTTACAAATTTTGGACATAAAATATTTTACATTACTTCTGCCATGCATCTTGTTTTGCTCTTTGAATGTTTCTGTTGCAAGGAAGATCCTTGGGCATTCAATTAGTATCGCCTGCTTGATAAATATTTCTTGCAGAAACACCTATTCTTTACCTGAAGGCTGAAGTAGCAAGGTTTGTCACGCAAAGGAGGGATTACAGGGCACCCAGATTTCCAGCCTTCACTCTCGCAATCTATTGAACACTTCAAAGTATCAAACGAAAATGGAGTGGCCTGTCTTACTTTCGGAATTTATGTAACTTAATAAAACTTAAAGTAATACTACACCAACAATAACGAACATTACACAGTAAGGCCGCCCAAATGGAATTAAAAGTATCTTTAAATTCTCGATGCTTTGTTCTCTTGAGTATTATGACGTCAATCAGTACTGATTAAATTACCAATATTTGCAAAGAGATTAGGAAAGGAATCTTTTTGCCCTGCGTGGGTTGAGTCCCTGTTATCGTGTGTGATATCAATGGACCTTAAAATTGTGAGGTTCCTTTTCAAACTTTTTTTCAGCGTTACAAAAGTCAAGCACAAAGCGAGTGTCATTTAGTTTCAAATGTCAGAAATCTCAAGAAAACCTGGTTCAAGGAAAAAGAAGATCAGGTGGGCAAAAATAAATCGGAATTGACGTAAATCGAAGAAGGCTTAATTTTCTACCTTTAATCTTTTTACTGCTGTACACATCCATTCACAGCTTTCCATATCAGCATCAGCAGAAAATTCTGTAGACTCGGTTACCTAATGACAATTATAATTATCATTAGGTAATTCAAAAGAAAGTCTTGAATAATTATTCAGGGCTTTCCTTTGAAATTTGTACTACTAACACGGCTCTGTTCGAAAGACCAGGACCGAAGCCGAGTGGTCGGTCTATCCACATTAGATCCAGCTTTATCTTGGGAATTGATATCATCGGCTGGTCAACCAGACGAAAGAAAACACAAGTGTGACCGGAAATGTCAAATTGTGGTCCTGAGCCATTTCTGTGCTTGTACTTTATAAAGGGTTGATTATTTTTAATTCTCAGAGGGCATTTGGGTCCTTTAAAAATACCAACAATCGAATCGCCATCAGACTGCAATGCCTTATGAAAACACTATAACGAAGTCAACGAATATTATGTCTTCTTTTAATTCCAACATGAGAAATTGAGATGTGATGAACGAAAATATTTTATCAAAGTCAAAAAGTGCTCATGATAGCGAGATAAGAGATGGTGGAAAGCACAATTTTTGTCAGCTTTTGTGTTTTCACTTAAGTAGTGAGGAAAAAGAGAAACTCGTTTCCAAATAGAAAATTAGAAGGACCATGGTTTCCAAAAGGAAATTCTTGCTCTGATGAATTCGAACCTTTTTTTTATCTTTCACCCTAAGCAGTGCTTTGAAGCCTGTTTACTGCAGACTGTTTACTTTTGTAATTTAATATTTTTTCTTTGCCCTTTTCAATCTTTTCTTAATCTTTTGATTTCTTCCCTCTTCCAATTCTGTCTACGGAAACATGTAAAAACTTAATAGTATGCCACTTAAAACGGAGGAAAAAATGGACATACTACTTCAAGGGACATGGCCGGTGTAACAGAAAATAAGTACTCCCCGGAAAAAAGTACTCCCGGAGTACTTTTTTCCTAGGAAACAAATACTCCCCAGTACCCTTTTCCTAGGAAATAGATACCCTCTATGGGAAATTTGTACTCCCCTGTAATTTTAATCAGGGGAGTACTTTCTTCCTGTGACACCGGGGTTCAACCTTCTGGCATCTTGCATGTTAATCTGTTGATTTAAGCTCTTGACCATTACAGCAGGAAGTTAACGGAACGTATTAGGCAATGCTACATCTTTTTCAGTATTTGTGAACATGAAATCAGTACAAGAATTGGTGGCATAACAGGGTTGAAAAGGTAATTCACTGGAAGCTTATTAAAAGGCAATGTACGTACGTACGGAAACTGGTATTAATATGTTCTAAAAGGTGTTCTGGAAAACCAAAAGTCAGAGGTCTTATTTTACTTTAAAGTTCAAAAAGATCAACCTTCGAGATATAACTGACCTGACATTCATAATAATCAGTGATTCCTCATACCTCTTTGATCATAAAAGACAAATGGCAAAAAGGAAATCTGCTGTGGCGACTCCTAACAGGGAGCAGCTGAAAGATAAAGAAGAATTAGAGAAGTAGTGGTGTTAGCTGGGAGCCCCCTTTTCGGTTTACTGGCAGACAAGTATACTGATGCTGTTAATCGAGAGATTTTATCTCTTTTTTTTTGAGTTTCCTGAAAGCAAGGACATCAAAAGTGAAACATTTTTTTTGATCATATCAGGTCATTTTTATAAGGTTACTTCTCTACAAACTAGGAGCCCAAGCCTACAATAGAGGAAGTAACATGTTGAGCATAAGAATAAAAAATTGGGAGTCGAAACCACTGGCTTCTTACTGTCAGAAACATTCAATGAGATTTAAAAGGAGGAATTCAATAAAAGAGCACATTCTACAAAGAAATTTTATGGCAACTGTTGGTGGAATCTGTGTGCAAAGCACACAGAAAGGTAAGTCCAATTAAAATTATTAGTCGTAAGAACATAAACAATTGAAATCCTATATATTTCAATAATAATGCAATATCTGCCACAAAATGTAGGTTAAAAATAAAATTCAATCTTACAACTTTTTACAATTCTCAAGGTCAAAAAAGGAACACTCCATTTTCACCTTGATCTAAACTGGTCATCATTTTTCTCGTCCAAAAAGCGAACTGACCTCGATCCAGTGCAAGCCCAGATTTCTTTATCTAAACTAATTTTGAAATTTTCCAAAACATAACAATTTATCATCTATAAAAATATAATCATCTGGATAACAAGGGAGTCTTGTCCCTTGCACAGTAGCATTATTTGTAAGTACATTAGTGAAATTGTCATTGATATCAATATTTTCCATTCTATTATCTTACTTTCTTTAAATTGGTCAGGAATTGAGTCTGATTCAGAGTCCAATTCCTGCTGTAAATGCTCATTATTGATGTTTCGAATAGTAACAGATACATTTCCAGTCAGTTGGCTGTGTATCTCATTAACTCTCTTCTGTACATATGGATGGCGTGGTGAAACCATCATTAATATCAACCGAGACCTTATGTGGATTTCTATAAACAATTATAATCAATCCACGTTGTGCTAAAGTTCTTACTCCTTCTTTTGCAGTTCTCCAGGCTCATTTTGTTGATTCGAAGCTGATCCTTGCATCTAAATTTGTTCCTTTTGCAGCCTTTCTGTTCCTGAGGAAGAATCAAGGTTTGCTCAAGAAACATACATTCTGTCACTGATTACTGATGTTAAAATCTTAAAGGTTGTGGTCAAGCACGAAATATGGGGATAGTTTTGGGTTGACACTGGCTGTTAGTGTCGTCTGATTTCGGGAGAAGGTATGTGTTGCTTTGTGCTAAACAATCCGGTAAAGTTTTTGCTGTAGTGATGATTTCCTTTTAAAATGCCATTAGGTGTTTGTCAGGGTGATTAGCAGTTCGAGTTAAATGAATGGTGGCGTATGAGCTCTGGGTGGTACTTCTTTTCGATGGATTTCGAATTGACTCTGTAATAATAGTAATAATAATAATAATAATAATAATAATAATGATAATAATATTAATAATAAGTCGGATTGGACTAGAGTGGTCACAATGATGATTGCTTTGTCAGCCCCTTGTGACGTGACTTGTTCATTCACTCCTTTTCTATACAATCTCGAATTTTCTATCTATATTCAATTGAGAAATGAGAACATCAGAAGAAGTTAGTTCTGTTACCATGCTCAGGAGCAGAAAGTACTAACCGTGAACGTGGAGAAACTGATGTATCTCGACTGGTTGAAGATTTTGTTGTATAACTACATTGCGACATTTTATTGTTTGGATCTATTCCCGACACATTCACATAGATATCGTCAATACAAGAATTTGTAGCCGAGGAAATCAAAGGATCTTGGGTTAACACTATTTTGAAAATAGTTACTTTCCCAGACCTTGATTACCAGGTTGGTGTCTGGCGGGGTTAAGTCTGGCTCATTCGGAGAAGTGCCTCTTTAGCCTGGTTTGCAAATCTCCTTGAGACGGTGTCTCTATAAAAACAGGAGTGGTAACATTACCCTATCACCACTACTCTCGTAGAAGAGCAATGTGTGATAGTGGCTGCTGTCGCTCCGTTTTTTACCATCCCCATCATCAAAGGGGTCCATTAGTTTGAATGCTGATTTCTCTGTCTAGATGATGGTTTCGGGCATCTATTCCTATTTTCTTATTAAGAGTTAAATCAAACGAATGACACCCAGTTTTCGGCAGACGTTCAGTGGTCAGGGGGTGCGTAGAACATCCGGGTCCAAAACTGACTCCGTATCCGAGAGTGTAGACTCGAATGTAGTAGTACTGGCTCTAAACAGACCCGGAATAAGCTGTTATCTTCAAAAAATACTTTCTCCCTTTTTACTAATATTAGAGGGCTTTTACTAATATCAGAGGGCTTCGTTCAAAGTTTTCTTTTGTGAAAGATTTCCTTTATTCTAATTCACCTCATATTCTAGTATTTTGTGAGAAAAGCCTCTGACAGTGTTAGTAATACGGATCATCATGTCAACTGCTATTTACCTTTTTTTCCAATAGACTCCAAACTCATCTTCAAGGTTTTGCTATCTGTGCTCGACAGGATCTTTGAGGTGTTAGAATAAAAGAACGTGAATGTAAAGATGAGCTTTTCAGGTGGCTTACATTGTCTCTTCTACCGGCCACTTGTCACCTGTTTTTCTTGTATTGATCTACCTCTTCTTATTTTTGCTCAGTTATTAAAACAGTTTCAGACTCCACTGATAAGGCTTTGGACAAGCATAATACTGGTAGCATCTCTGTCTTTGGTGTTTTTAATGCTCATCAAATCTTGGTTGAGTTATTCTAACAGGATTGGCAGACCTGAAGATGTCTCTTACAACCTCGCTTTGCCCATGATCTTGTACAGGTTGTTTATGTTCCAACAAGGTTTTCCAACAAGAACCTTCTCTTTTAGATATCTTTTGACTTCTGTTTCTAACCATTGAACAGTTTCATCTTAACCTCCTTTTTGGTCTCCTGATCATGTTGTTTTCACTGTTTAAGTCAATTTTGTTGACGAGGCATATCACTGCAGGAATTTTTAATTTAACAAGGCTTACTGGAATGGACTTTGCAAATTTCTTGATTATATTCCATGGGATTCAGTTTTTAGCAAATACGCTACTGATGTTGCAACGGAATTCACAGAATGGGTACATGCTGGTATTGAAGCATTTGTACTTAGTCGTACTTATAAAGTCAAATCCCATTTTCCTCCATAGCAAAATGCTCGTTGTTCTTCTGCTACTGCTCGTCGCATTTATTTCTATATTCAGTTCGAACGTGATTCAACAGCTGAATCTCGGTTTTCTTTCAAGCACGCTAGCAATGGTTGTAAAGGGTGATTTTTGATGCTAAATCTCTTTGCGCTGAGCGAGTTTTAGGTTCTATTTCTACTCAGATTTAAAGTCGAAATTTCTAGAAGATTTAAAATAGTGATTTGAATGCTGGCAAGTTGATTATTCCTCCACTCTTTCATAGTGTTTGATCTTCTCTGTCCTCTAGAGAAAAGACTATCTTTCCCCCTAATTTTCCACCAATTTTTCCCTAAATGACACTAGTGTTTCTTTGTCCGAGTTCCCTCTAGAAATTGATCTGATTTTGGACTCTGTCATTGTTAATCCTAGTTTGCCTGCAAATATTATTCATGGGCTTTATCAATCTAAAGGTTGTGGTCTACATTTGATTCTGAGCTATCTTCTTGCTGTCCAAGCCTTTGTCTATCGAAATCTTGTTTTTCGCCATCCTGGAAAGTTTCTAGAATTTTTCCTGTCTTCAAGAATGCAGGTGATCTATTTGTTCCTTGAAATTTTCTACCTGTAAGTCTTCTTTCTATGATTAGAAAGGTCTTTGAATGACTTATTAACAACGCACTGGTAGAATTCTTGCAGAACCTACGTCCTTTGGCTGATGTTTAGTACTGCTTTAGGGGATCTTGCTTCACTAGTGACATTATGACTGTAATCACAGAACTTATCTATAGGTTTATAAGTCCTTTCTCTCAGATCATAAAATGTTTCTTTGGATGGAATAACATCTGATGAGCATTCCATTAACGCTGGCTTTTTTAAAGGTTCTATTCTTGGTCTGACTCTTCTCGTTTTTTATATCGATGATCTTCCTGGTAATTTGTTTCCCTTTGTCGATATCTATGCTGCTAACACTGCCCTGTACTCTGACATTAACCACAAGGCACCTTGGCAAGAACAAGCCAGACTTGCGCAAGCTTTAGAATCTGGACTTCAGGGTGTCAGAGAATGGGAAAGAAAATATCTGGTTTCTTTCAATGCGACAAAAATACATGTGATATCTTTAATTGAAAGCTAAGCCCTTATCTCTCTCTCCAATATTCATAGAGCGTCATTCTGATGTTAGTCTCGGTGAGTTTGCCTCTCCTCTTGAGGAATGTTCATCAATGAGGATGCTTGGTTTGTCATTTTCTCCAGATATTTCATGAAGGTTTATATTCAATCTATTGGCAAGTCTGTTTCTAAAAAGGTTGGTTCTTTATGTCATGCCAGAAATTACCTTACGATCGAGGCCATTTTGTAGCTCTATAAATCTACTATCCGCTCTTACATGGATTACTATTCCCATATTTGACTTGCTGTTCTTGATCGAGAACAGAAACGTGTTTGTAATTTGATAACTCCAAATGTCGCTGCTACCCTTTAACCTTCTCATTGGGGGAAAGTGGCTTGTATTACTCTCTTCTGTATGTATTATCATGGTAAATCTTCTGATAAGCACTCTTAGTTGGTGCCAGCTCAGTTTTTTCCATCGGTGACTCGATTCTCTCGACGTCTTTTTCCTTGTGCAGTTGTTGTCCGTCGTTGTAATAATACTTTTCCATGATTGTAGTTTTTTTCCTCGGACTGGTAGGTTGTGAAACCCATTAAGATCTAAGTGCTTTCCTTCATCATCTTATTTGAATGTTTTTAAGTCTAAGGTTAACTCTTATCTCTTGATTTAATTTTTTTCTTTTTGTTGGTCTGGTTTTTTTTTTGTTTCTTTTTTTTTCTGTCATCTTCACGGTTTCACACACCTAGTGACATTATGCCTTATATGATTCTTAATCATTTTAAAAAATAAAAATAAAAATAGCTGTCAGAATCATGGAGGCTGCAATAAATCCAAAAGCTGGTCGTGTTAGGCACCATAACTATGATTTATACTTGATTGTTTGGTATATTCCCAAAGATCTGTCAAGACACAATTTCAAATTAGCATCATTTAAATCTACAACTGCACAGTTGGTGCCAAGTTGCCTCCAGTCACGTAACTTAGCTGGACAAGCATCTCCTTTTCCAAAAAGTCCATCTACTTACTAATTGAATTCTCTGAAACCAAAAATTGGTCTTACCTTATTCTTACTTGGTTGGATAACAATAAACATGGAAATCAATCCTTTTGGAGCCCCAAGCAATAATTCGTCGTATTAGATAAAATAACCATAGCATATCCAGTCATCAAACTTCCGATTAAATTCGTCGTTAGTTTCGAGAGTCATATAATTACTCTATAATTACAATTATAATTGATAAAGAGTTTAATAATAATTATTAATTGATAATTATTAAATTATTACAAAGGAATGTGGGGAAAATTTGATCTTTCACAAATTAAAAACGTTTGTTACAAAACACGAAAAAAAAGCTCTCATTTGTGCTTTTATTCATCCGTCTTCGAGTGAGAGATTTTCACGGATTCACCTTTTTAGTTTATCGAAGAACAAATTTGTGTTATTTAAAAAGGGATTCAAATAGATTTGCCCTATTCCATGCAGTTTTCAATGTATTCTTTTTCCCATGGAAAAACGAATAATCTGGATGAATAAGATGTCAAAAAGTTGTATATGAAATAAAATAATGGCGTACTAATATTACTTCAGAAGTTTTCTTTCTATTTTCATAATAATGTCAAGTAAGACCTTTAGTTTTGTTGAATAAAAGACTATTATACAAGCAGAATTTGATTAAATCTATAATTTCTCACGTGTTTATCATTAGTGTAAGTATTCTTAGTTTTAAATTCTTCCAGACTCTTCCTCTTTTTTTCTAGCTTATTGGGTAACAATAATTAGCTGATTTCAAAAAGATTGTATCTTTATAATTTTGCTCACATTTGAGTAATTCCATTTATTTCAGATTTTATAAGAAAGTGACTTGGTATACTGACTTTAATCCTATTTCGAAGTTGCTCGCTGTAATATCGTTGCTGTATTTTTAATCCTATAAATACTAATAGTTCTTCTCAAATGCTAATACTGAACAAATACTGTTAAGGTGACCTTGAGAATGAGCTTTATATCTAACATCGATTACAACATCCAAGCAGTCTTGCTTCTTGGTATTGGAGAAAATTAGCTAAATAAGCATATTTCAAATTTTTGCTTCATCTTTAATCCCTTCAAAATAAGGTTTTCGGGCTTTTTACCACAGAATGGGGATATATAAAAAATGGGGATATAATTGACGCAAATTCACTCTTGGATTTCCCTCCTAACCTCGACAGCATATTCCCAATGAAGAAACAATTATCTGAAACGAGGTTATGAAAACAGAGTGGAGGAGCAAGAGAAAATAATTGTAGTTCAAGCTCGCGTTGCTGATATTTTGAAGTCAATATGAATTCTTCACGGTACCAGGGGGTTCAAAAGCGACCTTTTAGTCACCAAATTGGGGACCGACGGCTAATTCCAAGAATTGAGCAGGTATAATTTTATTTGATAATAAAAAGGTTTCTTCAACACATTACCATTGGTGAAGCCAGACATTGACTCTTGTCCATGGCCAAAGCCAACCTAACTGGTGTTCTCACATATACTGTCATATCTTCCACTGGACCTAAAATTCACATATGATCCTGAACTAATTGCCCAAAGCTTATATTATGACATATACAATGATTTTGCCCGAATGGATTGTTTTTGGACGCATTCACTGTAATCGTAACGAAGTGGCTTACCATTCCACAATTTAGTTATTTAGAATCTTGCTTTGAATATCGGTACACTTATTGTTGCCACTACTGAAAT
>RDPX01000118.1:564063-588122 GCA_003991215.1 Morbakka virulenta | reverse complement strand
CCTCCCCCCCCCCTCTCTCTCTCTCTCTCTCTCTCTCTCTCTCTCTCTCTCTCTCTCTCTCTCTCTCTCTCTATCTGGCTAGCTATCCATCTATATATCTATCTATCAATCTTTCTATCTATCTATCTATATGTATATGTAAGTATATTTTTTCCTCTTAGCTTTTTTTTTGGAATGGTTTTATATTGAAAGTCAAGTGGAGTATCAACCCAGTTGGTTTGTTTGGTAGCATAGATTAGCTAATCACATGAGACTTATTTGATGGCAAGGATAGTCAATAAAGTTCTTTTCATTTATTGCTCCATACTCTCCATAGATTGTCACGACCTTTACTTTGCACTATCTCTTGTAGTATGTCACATTACATTTTTTTAATTGCAGAATTTTCTTCTGTGGATTGTAACATCATGTATGCCTGTCATCCCCTCATTTTTTTGTCCTGAATCTTTCATGTAATTAAAGATTTTTGCTACTCCTCTTCCTATATAACATGACCTGTAAACTTGCTTTGTGTTGGCCATGTAGTTCATTTTGCATTTGTAATTTGGAGTACTTCTTCATTGCTTAAATGTCACACTCAAGATATTCTTAACATCATCTACAAAAACACTTTTCTCTTGCCTTTCTTTGGTTTCTCATTGTGGAAGATACTGGGTAGCATTTAGAGCCAAATATGAGGATTGGAGTAATGTAATAAGTGCACACTTACCTAGAGAAGAGCAGAAAAATCAAGCAATAGAAGTAGGTGATCGTTTTGCTCTGTTGATGCTTTTGGACAATTTGTAAGAAAAATGTAGGTTTGTAACTGCCATCACTCACACAGGAGAGATAGTTCTTAGCAGAGCAAAGGAAATAAAATAACATGAATTACATTAGTAGTGCTTGACAACTGAAATGTAAAATTCAAAGGAAGGGAACAGATTTTAGAGTGAAGAAGACCTCATGTGTTACAGAAATTAAATAGAGATCGCAAAAGCTAGAAACATATGCATTGAAAATGTATGTTATATATTGGTTGACATCATAAATACTCTTGCAGGAAAGATAAGCAAAAAAGGCTTTTAGAATTGAAACTTTAACAAAAGCACCCTCAACCCAATATTAATTGAGGAGGATTGAAATGGAAATGTTCTGACAAATGACACTTAAGTTACAGAATGGATGAAAGAATATTGCAAATATATGTACAATCATTAACCAAATACTGACTTTGACATAATGAAAGAGTGCACTGGCCAAATAGAGATAAAAAACTTTCTGTAATGAAATTGGAAGTAAAAGGAGCAGTCAAGAGTCCAAAGAATGGAAAAGCCCCAGGTATTAACAACATTAATATGGATATAGTCAAAGCAATCAAGAGTCAGAAAACTGGAAAAGTTTCTGGTATTAAGATCATCAACATTGAATCAATTAAAGTTGAAGTTGAAGTTACAATTAATTCCTTATGGGATATTAACACTTTTTTGATTGGTGGTCAATAAATTATCACAATAAAAGTATACCAAATGTTTGCACCAATTAAATCAATGTGATTTGTAAACTCAATAGTTTACATCAATGCAATTAACTTGATCAAAATTAAATATGAGAAAAGAAAATGTAAGAATTCAGCAGTTTTAAATAAGAACAAATTAAGCAGTATGTTTTTTAATGGGGATCAATTGACAGGATTACCCCAACATAGCCCTTATTAATGACACTTGTAATAACAGCTGATTTTCAACTTGATAATACAGTCTTTTTACCTTTGTTGAAGTTTAAGTAATTTTATGATGATGACACATAACTTTTCCATGTTTGGTTCACATCTATAGTTGGTAACTCTTTTTCTAGGTCTTTCATTAGTTTACTAGGGAGGGAAAATATATGAAATGCCTACTTTTCCATCCTTTTCATTGGACCACATGTTCTTTAATCTAATGGTTGTAATAAGTGTGTAGTAAACCGTGTAATATTGGCTCAAAGCAACTAATAACTCAAATATATATATATATATATATATATATATATATATATATAGTCTAAAAGAACAAAAATAAACACAATGTTAATATAGCAGAAATACAACATTCACCCTCTGCTATTTTTAATTATTGTCCAGAGTCATAACACAAAATAATCCAACATAACGGAAGGCCAAACTAACATAGCAACGCTGTTAGATTGCCTATAAATGAATAAAACATGTGTGGTGTGCATTCGAGCACCACAAATGGCCAACCCAACATAGCGACGCTGACGAGTTGCCTAAATTTGGTTTCAACCAGAATGTATTAAACAATCATAAGTCCAATCTATTTGGAGCTCTTCTTATTCTTTCTGATCTTCGTACGTTTATTAATGCTTCTGAAGTATCTGGAGTGTCCACAATATCGTTCTCGGTTTGGCTATTTTCTTTGTCACCATCATTTATAGTGTCAATATCAATTAGGGACATCTGCTCGGTATCCAGATGGGGATTTCCGATTGGGGCGAGTTGTTTTGTTGATACTGTTGTTTCTCTACCATCTGGAAGTTTAACATGAGCATAATGCGGATTTGCTTCGATTAAACTCACTTCATCTACTAGTGGATCATATTTACTGTTGCGTACATTTCTTCGCATTAGGACTGGTCTTGGACTCATTAACCATGATGGCATTGAGGTCCCAGTGACCGAACGACGTTGGTAATCGAAAAGTCGTTCGTGTGGTGTACAATTTGTTGATGTGCATAACAATGACCTTGTAGAATGAAGCGCATCAGGCAATACTTTTTCCCATTGATTTATTGGCAGGTTTCGAGATTTTAGAGCAAGTAGTACAGATCTCCAAATAATACTATTATACCTCTCAACCTGTCCATTACCGGTTGGATTGTATGGTGTTGTTCTACTAGTGGCGATACCTTTCGAGAATAACCACTGCTTAAGTTCTGTTGACATGAATGCGGTGCCTCTATCTGAGTGTATATACCCTGGCATGCCAAAGATGGAAAATAAATTCATTAAACATTTTATAACTGTTTGTGTACTCACATCATTTACAGGGTATGCAAACGGAAACCGAGAATACTCATCCACAATTGTTAGTAAAAACTGATGTCTGGCTGCTGAGGGTAAAGGTCCCTTGAAATCTATTGATATCCTCTCGAATGGCTGAGTAGCTTTGATTAAGTTCGTTTGAGAGGGCTTGTAAAATCTGGGCTTAACTTCTTGACAAATACTACAGTCCCTACATACCTGCTTAACATTTTCCAAAGAATAAGGAAGATTTCTAACTTTGACAAAGTGATAAAGACGTGTAACTCCTGGGTGGCATAAAGCTGCATGTATGTGGTGTAGATTTTCTGATGGTATCGCAGCGCACTTAACTCTTGTGAAAGTGTCAGGTCCACTATTACAACTACCAGGTCGATAATGAATACTATATGAGTATGGAGATAAAGCAATTCTCCAGCGCATGATTTTATCATTCTTTATTTTACTAGTTGATTTATAATCATACATGTATGACACAGAACGTTGATCAGTAATTAAAGTGAAATGTCTACCCAAAAGAAAATGCCTCCAATGGTGAATAGACTCGACTATTGCTTGTGCTTCTTTTTCAACTGGTGAATGGAACTGTTCACTTCCTTGTAATGTCCGAGAGTGAAATGCGACTGGTCTACCACCCTGATTAAGAGTTGCAGAAATCGCAAAATCAGAAGCATCTGTTTCGACCGTAAATGGCGTATTCTCATCGATAGGTTGCATTGCAACTGTTGTAAGTTCCTGTTTTAGTGATTCAAAAGCTTTGACCTCATCATTGGACAATGGGAATTTGGTAACAATATTCAGAATTCGAATCTTATCTGAAAACTTGTGTATCCACCTAGCATAATACGAAAACAGACCGATCACTCGCTTTAATTCCTTCGGGTTTTTAGGTATAGGTAAGTTAAGTAAGGGTGCTAATCGATCTGGATCAGGCTGTACTGAGTTATGAGATATACGATATCCTAATAAATGAATGACATCTGTAGAAAATGTGCATTTCTCTTCACTAAATGTGAGATCCTTCTCCTTTGCAGCTTTCATAAATTCCTCAAGGTTTGCATCGTGTTCTTCCTGATTATTCCCACATATTGTAATATTATCTAAATAAGGAAATGCATCAGACAATTTGCTAGTGTCGATAAATGAATCCATTTCTCTTTGGAAACAGGACGATCCATTGGTTATTCCGAATGGCATTCTTGTGAACTGGTACAACTTTCCATCTGCCTCAAAGGCCGTGAATTGCCTGTCTTCTTCTGATAATGGAATTTGATAATAGGCTGAACGCAAATCTATTGTACTGAATACCTTATACTTTGCAATAGCATTTACCATTTCATCGATTTTCGGTAAAGGATACGCGTCTAACTGGGTGTATTTATTAATTGTTTCTGAATAGTCTACTACCATTCGTTTCTTTGTTTTCTCTTGAACAACAATAACTTGTGCCCGCCATGGTGAAGTACTTGGTTCAATGATACCAAGCTCTAGCAACCTTTGAACTTCAGATGTAATAAAACTCTTATCGACACTGGAATATTTTCTTGATTTCGTCGCAATCGGTTTGCAATCTTGTGACAAGTGTTCAAACAGTTTTGGTGGTTTGGTTTTCATGGTAGTTAATGCTGAAAATGTCAGTGGAGGTTTACTTCCACCATACTCAATTGTTATACTTTTATGCTGCTCTTGGAAGTCTGTACCAAGAATGACATCTGTACATAAGTTCTCGAGAATAAAAAGTTTCACTTTCAGATACCGTTGTTCTCCTAAGGTTATTGAAACTATGCAATACCCCTTTGACTTCACAGTGCATGAAGCAGACGCCATTCCTATTGTATGCTGTGATGAAATTGTTTTAAGATTTAGTAAATTGACTAGCTTTTCACTAATAAAGCTTTTATCTGTGCTTCCACTATCGATCAAGGCTTCAGCTCGATATTTATCATTTAAAAGAATAGGTGTAGTCACACGAAAAGGCGAGTTAGATGATGCGACAGATGCACAAAAGTAATCATCATCAAATTGCGGAGAAGATGCTAGGATTGCTGCACTAGTAGTTGTAGAAGATCTGCATAATTTTCCAAAATGTCCTACCTTTTTACATTTGTAGCAGGTAGCTTCTCTGGCAGGGCACTTCGTTCTGGGGTGGCGAGAATTTCCACAAAACCAGCAAGTAGACTGTTTCCCTTGCGGTTTGTTGGTAATACCAGCAACAGGGTTCGAACTACTTTCTTCATCAGGTTTTGGTATAGCTGCATTTATTCCAGGAGAATGAGTGTAATGGTTAGAACTTTGCTGTGCAGTATCGAGAGCTCTAGCTTTTTCTATTGCAGTTTGAAGGTTAAGTGTTCGGCTTTCAAGTAACCTCTGACGTATAACGTTCGATGATATGCCATTTATAAAGGCGTCTCGTATCATTTCTGATTTGTACTCATCGGCACTCACAGGAGTAAAATTACAATCTTTAGCAAGGGTTTTTAGCTCATTCAGAAACTGGTCAATGGTTTCTCCCACCTGCTGTTTTCTAGTTGATAAAATGTGCCTAGCGAGGATTACATTTTTCGGTTTAATATATACATTCTTTAATGTCTCAATAGCTTCTTCATACGTATTACAGTCTGAGATATACTCATATATGTTTGGTTCGATATAGTTGATCAGAATATTGAACTTGTTAACTGTTCTGGCTCTAGCTCCACTACCATCAGTGGCTTCACGATTATTGTCAAAGGAGTCTATGAAATTAGTAAAAGTTCTAAACCAATGTTTATATACTTTATCAGCATCAGGCGTATCTGGATTAGTGCCAAGTCTTTCAGGCTTCATAAATCTCTCCATTGCCAATTAGTTGCTTTGATTGTAGTAAACCGTGTAATATTGGCTCAAAGCAACTAATAACTCAAATATATATATATAGTCTAAAAGAACAAAAATAAACACAATGTTAATATAGCAGAAATACAACAAAGTGTGTAACATTGTTTGGTAAAACAACAAGTTTAATGTTCCCTTTATCTAGTTTTTGAACAACAAGATGTGTTGACTGTACTTTAAATGGATCCTACAAAAGCAGCAATTTATGTGAAACATCAAGCTCCAACTTTTCTTTTGCATTTGTAGTTTACAGGTGTAGTTTTTGAAACAAGAGTTAGTGTTTCTTTGTGGTCCAGAGTTTTTAATATATGTTGAAACCTGGCCTGCTGGAAATTTGACTGATGGTAATGATCTTGCTTTCTTGCCTTTGCATATGAGTCGCAATGGGTGTAACCAGCACCCACTGATTCTGCTAGAGTGACTGTAATTCCTCTTTTATCATTAGCTGCTTTTGAACATGCTTTAAATTTTCCTCTTCTATCTTTGCATATTCTGTTGTTGCATAATTTGATGGTATTTGACCCACATTGATAATTATCTCATCTGGAATATTGTGTGTTGCTACTGCATGAATAATATCACCTGAAACTGTGTTCATGTTTCCAACTAAATAAATTTTTATAATTGTTGGTCCTGATGTAATTATATTTTGCTGGGATAAATTGTTGCTCCTCCTTTTCTTTATTTGGCTTTTCTTGTTAGGTGTCACCTCTTTACATATCTTCTTATAATCCATTTTCTACCAAATCTTCCTTCATTCAGTCTATCCATTCCCTCTTGGGTGTTGTGTGCCATTTCATTGCATGAAATTCCATGTTCAGCACTTGTTTCCTATTATTGTCTTCCTCTCTCCTTTGGACATGCTCATACCATCACAGCTTTTTCTCCCTAACCCTTTTGGTGATGTTGCTGTCACCAATGATTCCCCAAATTCTTATTTCTGATTTTGTTCTTCCATGTACCTCCCAGTGACCACCCAAGCATATACTTTAGATCAAAGGTGAGGGGAACCATCTCCATTCCATATATCATGGCAGATCTTACTTTTGTCATGTACAGCTTTCCCTTTACCTTTGCAGGCACTTGCTTGACAGAAGACACTTCTGTCATATATTGTTAGCTACCCTAACATGTCAAGTTCTTTTTCTAATTTTTTTTCATGATTTCCTTCCTGCTTTCTAGGAAAGCCCAGGTACTTCAACTCCCCACACCCAGTAGGTCTTAACCAACAGGCTGGTTAGGTAAAGAGCCTTTCTTGTTGAATCTACTCACTTTCAATTCCGGTTTTTTAAGCACATTCAGCCATTCTTCAAGTTCTTGTTCTGTGTCCAACACATGCTAGCATGTAAAGCAGACGTTAAACTGAATATGATGATGATGATGATGATGATGATGATGATGATGATGATGTCACTTTTGTTCTTGTACTTGAGGACAAATCCACCAGCAAACATGATATTCCAAGGTGAATCCTGTCTTACAACAAGTTTTGGTGGGCCATTTATAATGGGAAAGAGTAGTGGGCTCAGTATGTGCCATTGAAGTAGCCCTACTTTGATACTGAATGGTTTAGTTTCTCCTTCACCATAACTAACAACCTTTTGACATTCCATATACTGCTGAGATAAATTATGGGCACAGTGACTGACACACTTCTCACCACCCTGGACTTTGCAAATTATATTGCCCTGATTGCTAGGGATAGTCACTTGTGCCAAAATCTGACCAGTAGACTGCCAAGTGCTAATGTTGGCCATAACATAAATTTAGACAGAAGGAAGGTTCTGCATGTTAAATATTAAAAGTGGCATCTGTACCAGTACATTGAAATGCCCATGAACAGGTAAACAAATTCACTTACCAAGAAAGTATTATTACCAAGACATGATTAATTGAATTAGATATCAACAATCAAATAGGCAGGGTAAATGCAACCTTCTGGCAATGCATCACAAATTGACACTAGACTATCCAGTATCAAAAGTAAGCTTTAATTGTACAAGGCCATCAAAATCTGCATCACACTCTTTGCAAGCAAGACTTGGAAAAGTACAAGGAAGATTCTGAAAAAGTCAAACACCTTTCACCAAGAAAGCTCAGAAAAATACTTTGCATCATATGAAGAGGCAGAATAAAAATAAAGAGACAAAAAGGATTATGGAATAAAGGAGGTAAAAGTTATCAGACAAAGCTCCACGACTACCACCTGATAGACTAGTCTATCATGCTTTATCATAGAATCAACAAACAGGAAACAGAAAAATAGTCAAACCAGTTACAAAATTGCAAAAAAACCTACAAAAAGATCTGAAGCAACAAAGACTGCAATACAAAAATGTCCAAGTTTTGGCTGCTGACCAAGCAAGATGGCATCTACTTGTTGCCAGATGACCTGCACAGGACTAGAGGACCTAAAGTCTAAAGTGACTAAATCCTTTTACCTGTAACTTGAAAGCCCTAAGAAAATGTCATACTTTACAAGATCACTTTTGATAAGCCAAAATGAAATACCCAAAACCAGATGATTGTTAATAATTGTAGCTTTTTGCATTTTGATCAATAAAATGATGAAGATTTTTGTGAAGCTTATCAGGTAATTAAGGTGGCCATCCTTTTTTTTCAAATACATCTTGTTTAAGGTTGGTATTTTTCCTAAGTTTTAAATTATATTTGTTTAATCACCTAAAGACAGTGTTTTCTTGAAGGCTAGAGAATTCAGCCCTGTATTTTACAACAGGATTAGGAAATCCACATGTTTTGCATATTTTGCTACCTTCATCTTACCCCCTTCATTGTAATGAGGTCTTTCGTAATTTACACCAGAACTATTCTGTATTTATTCTGTGATATTCACTACCTTGTCAGAAATACCAGCTAAAAATTTTACATTTGTATTGGGTTTTTATCAACTTTTTAATATAGTTCAGAATAGACAACTTCAAAATAAACTTGTCATTAAAAAAACAAACAGATTTTTAACAACAACAGCGTCATCATCATCATCATCATCATCATCATCATCATCATATATGGTTTAACGTCCGTTTTACACACTTGCATGTGTTGGATGCTTTCTTGAAATTGACTTCCAAGTTTTCCTATCCTTTATCTGCTGATACTTTTTTGTTTGAGACTGAACACTGGAAAGAAAATTAGAAGATTAGTGCCTTTTAAAATTTTTATTTATTCTCAATAAGTTGCTTTTTTTAAAATTTCATTCTTAAATTCAGACCTTCCTATTTACCCACCTCAGCTGGTAGTCTCCTGTAAATGAAG
Source organism: Morbakka virulenta (assembly GCA_003991215.1). Lineage (NCBI taxonomy): Eukaryota > Metazoa > Cnidaria > Cubozoa > Carybdeida > Carukiidae > Morbakka > Morbakka virulenta. The sequence goes on along the minus strand of RDPX01000118.1, from coordinate 578,953 downwards.
AAATAAAGACTCCCAATCTCCCAGTAGCCAATGTTTTTCTCCCAGAATTGGGAACAAGACTTTAAAATTTAAAAATTTTAATGACAAAAGTTATCAGTAGTTGTTCTAATAACATTAAATTTTAAGTGCAGGGAAACAGTGACCACTCTTGGGGATTATTTCACTTGTGTACACCCTGCACCTATTTCTGCCATTACCAACCTTGTAAATCAGACACCAGATATTCAGAATGGCATTGTCTGTGAAGCAGTCATGTAGTACTCATGATGATAAATGGTTACACGAAGATATCAACATCATGGACGAGGAATAAAATAAACAAAATAAATCTAGCAGTAAGAAGAAGAAATATGAAGGATCTCTTAAGTATAAGAAAACTTTTAAAAGTGACTGGAAAGAACTTTACCCAGTAGCCAATGAGAAGAGAAGTAGCAAATTACAGGTACAAATTATATTGTTTTCCTTGCTCGAAAGGCCTAACTTGTCACCACTAGGACCTAGCAGATAACCAGCAGCACTTGTTTTTACCAAAAACCATACAGAAGCTTTCAAATTCTGGAAAAGGCAAACTACCTTGAATTTTTCAACTTCTAAAAGTGAAAATCTACACTTCCCAAACAAAGTAAGACTTACAGGAGCAATGATTGCTAATTTTCTTATACAATGTACCCTACCGGTCACATTATATGACCATAATGAATCATCTTTTAAGAGTGTGTTTAGGGATAGTAAAATTGCAGCAGCATATAGCTCAGCCAGAATGAAAACTTCAGTTATTGTAAATTAAACGTTCTACCAACACTGTTATGATTTTATTGTGAGCCATTAGCAACATCATCTTTTAGTTTTGACACTGATGCTAGCAATGATATAGGACTTGAGAAAATGAACCCAGGTAGTATCCTTTAATTTGATATTAATTCATCAAAAATTTTCTAGTCATTATTATAATATGAAGCTAATGCAAGGTGGGCATGGAGCCTAAGCAAAATAGATTTTTACAAAGACAACTTGCCATATGAAATCTGTGTTGTACAAAGTGTAAATAAAGCAAGCAACATGATTAGAAGAAGTAACTGAGTGACATCTTGCTTCAAAGGAAAAAACTCAGAAATCTTTGTATATGATTGGCCATGTTACATTGGGTACATTTTAGCTAGTCTTGCTAATTGTGCTTTTAGTGGAACACTCGCATGAATGTTGAAGATGTATGCATTGATCTGTGCTGTTGGTTTGAGAAGAATTCTATATGCCATGGAAAACTAAACAAATACTTTGAATTTTTGAATTAGGAGTATTTGGCAGTATTAGAGCATATTTAAGTACATTGGCTGCCCCTTGGGAGATGCATAGAATGTGCACTACAAAGTTTTGTTAGTAAACCACTTCTTGGCCAGTTCGTTGTTTCAAGTTAACACAGTAGCTTTTTTCATGCATTATAATCAGCTGTTGTAGAGAGGTGAGATATCCATTCATATTTTGAAAGCAGCTAAGGAAAGTTTAGTTCAAAAACTGTGTTCAAGCATATTTAACCCTGCAGCTATTAGCAGTTAACAACCATTTTTTAGTACTGGCCTAGATGATGAAAATGTATACAAAGATGATTCCTCCATGTTTTTGGGAATGACCACAAGATCTCTACTAAATCAACTTTTACAAGAAGATGATGCTTCTGATGGTCAGTATGAAAACGTCTATGAGGCTGGTCATCATTATTTTTGACGTTCTCTATATTTTATGAAACAAAATATCTGTATCAATTGTCCAACAAAGACTCTTTATTATAGTCAGGGAAAACAAAGCAGATTCTAGATTCTCTCCTAAATTAAATGGAACACTATCAAAACTTTCCATGAATTCAAAAAATCTTGAATCAGTGACTCCTTGTCATAACTTCATACCAGATAAAAACATGATCAGATAAGCAAAAGCTGCTTCTTCAAAAGTACTAAATAAAAACCCCTGATTTTTAAAACCTGTTATTTTTTGTTCATTTACCTTTATGGTTGACACTGTAGTTTTATGTTGTATTTATGCATATTGTGTGTCAGATCTTAATGATACTTGAGTACTTTTATTTTTTCAGAGGTTAATTAATGCCATGCATTGTTTGAGTGATTTGATTGACATGAAACTTTTTTGTTTGAACATATTCTATGATGTTTCATGCCTATTATTATTTTGCCTAATAATACCTTGGAATCTCGCTTAAAAGTACCATTCTCCCTTAAAGGTGGCCATCTGTTTTTTAACCTTTGGTGAGATGGCCTGAGGCTGACAGGTCTGTATTTCTGCATTTGTTAATGGTTAATAGCAACTTTTGCAGATAAAAGAGTTTTAAAAATGGGAAGAAGTTCTTTAAATTTTTACTAGATTGTATAGTTTTTGTGTTTATGGATGGAGACATTTAGAAAGTATCACTTAAAAAGGAGTAACTCAATTAGTACAAAGTGGACTGGAAATACCAGTTCTTATTAAAAATAAAATTAATCTCAGCTTATTATCATGTCACTTAATTAATGCAGTTTTAATTAATGCCCAGTACAAATCATCACTAGTTGAATTAACATACTAAGTTTGAAAGCTATGGTAAGTAAATTAAATTTTTGTTTTCTATGATAAGGTAACCTAATGCAGAAGATCTGCAATGCTTGCTTGAAAAGAAGAAATGGCCATTACAATAGACAAGTTCAATCTTGGTTACTTTACCAAAGCATGGATCACTGTTATGCTAACAAGTTATGCTAAAGTTGTTTTATTATAAATTATTCAAAGAAGAATCACCCCAAGAATAGAAATAGTTCATAATTAATCTCAGGCTGGCTCCAGACAAGGAAGGAGTATAGCTGAGCAAATAGGAATCCTAAGGAGAGTGATGTGGGAAATATTGTAATCAACAGGAATACATAGTTTACAACTGTGTTGATTTTAGAAAGACATTTATTAGGGTTTGGCACCAAGCTTTATGACATTCAGTGGAAACATTACAAAGTTGGAAATGTTACAAGAACACTAATCAGATTACCCTGCCAACAGGTAGAAAACACAGTACTTGTTTACAATACTATGAGCTATGTAGCAAATCAGTTTTTGGAGTGAGGCAGGGGAACATTTCATCTTCAATAATCTTCAAACTTTGTCTGTAAGACATTATGACTGATACAATAGATGGTCATACAATCTCCATAAAATGTGGTGAAATGACTTTGGTCAACTTCATTTTCATAAATGACATGGATATAATTGGAGTGCCAGATGGTAAATTGAGATTGTTAATGAACAAATTAATTAATGCTGCAAATAATTGTGATATAAGAATAAGTACCTAGAAAAGTAAAATATTAATTATAGGACAAGCAGGCATTGCTTCAAAAAATCCAATTAAAGTTAAAGGAAAAAAGCTAAGAAAACTAAGGTGAGCAAAGTATTTTAGTTTATTTATGACCGAAGATTTAGCTTAAAGAAATAAAATCTTAATGCCAATTGGCTCAACTATAAGTGCTTTGGCAAAAATGGATAACAGAAAAAGAATCATGTTCCATTAATTTATAAGGTAAAACATTTATTATAATCCTACAGTACTGTAGTACAGCTGTAATGCATAGACCCTGCCCAAGAAAACAGAAAAAAGATTGTTATGAAATGCTTAAGAAGAGTTCTGGAGATTTTTCTTTTATGTTATTTCTACTGAGATATTGCCAATGCCTGTTGTTTCCCCATATTATATGTTCTTTCTTATCAATTGCATTCACAGTTAACCGATGTGCCCTACACTGTTACAAAAATAATATCTTTATTTTCCAGTACTGTAGTTCTGTATTTGGAATTTAAACATCCACTTGATGAACAATATGTTTTATGTCTTAGTGCCATTAATATTGATGGATTTTTAAACTCTGAATTTTATAATTTTTTTCAATTTTTTTTTCTAACAAATTTCTTTTTCCCCCACCACATTTGTTTCATTGCATTGTTTAGCTCTCTGTACTTTAATCTTTGGCTTTGCATGAATCTTCCTTCAGTCCTTTATTAAATTAAGAATTTCATCACTCCTCTTTAGTTTTGCTTTTAGGTATTGTTTTTTTGGCAGTTATTTAAGTGCTCTTGGAAGGTTTTTCACTCTTCTTCAATCTTCACACAATTTATTAAATTAAAATTTTGATTGCAGCTAAGTTTTGTTTAGTTTATTTAATTTAATTTGAACTTCAGCAGTTACAAGGTTATGGTAATTGTTAATATCTGCTCCCAGGTAGCCATTCTTTTGTTTGACTAAATTATGAAATTGTGTGTTAAATATGATGTAATTGATTCAATTACACTTTTTAACATTTGTTCCACCATTTTACATTTTATTTGCTTGTAACTTGTGAACCAAGTATTTGTTATCAACAGATCATTTGCCATGCATTACATAACTAACACCTCTTCATTTCTTTTTCAAGAGTCTAATTGTGCTGGTCAACAGCACTCTTTTCTTTGTTTTCATTTACTTTTGCATTGTGATGTCATTGTTTTTGCATTTTTTTAAAAATTTGACTATTTCATCAGAATCTGCCCATGCCGTTAGTGCATAAAATTGGATTTCTGACATATCAAAGATCTTGCCTCAGAACTTTGCATCTATGACCAGGGTTAATATCTTCGACAACCCCTTTAAAGCTTTTGCAATTACTTGTTATGAAATACGTAAGACTCAGGTTGTGGTAGATATTTAATAAACTAACGTAACAGATACACACTCTATTCGATTAAACATTTAAAACAACACATTTGAGTCAGTTCAGAATAATTCTGCTGTGGCAGTTTGGGTTACCATTATGCTAGGTTCAAAAACACTCATAACAGTCCACTGAAGTTATAATGGTAGACATCAAAACAATAACAAAGTTCCCGAATATATCACACTTGTTTTATAATTGCATGCTTTTCTTTTGTGATCTTGCCTGATCTCTCTTGGTTTACCAACTCCTGTTATATTCATTTTACAATGGGAGTTGGTAAACCCTCTCTCTCAAAAAATATCTCATAGTTTTTTTCAAGGTTCTTAAGTTTTCTAGATAAAACATGCAGTCATTCCATTCTGCTTCTTTCATATTATTTTTTCAAAACAGTTACTGGAATATGATCTGGACCCACAATGTGTATTGCTTGTCCATACGATGTGAGACAATCTTTGAGTTCTAAGCATCCCCATTCATCCACCATTGTTGGCTTAAAAATTATTGACTTGCATGATAATAACAAGTATTATTTGTACAATTTAAATCTGGTGGTTACATTTAAGATAAAGACATCTGAATGTTTTAAGCCCTACATGGAAAAGAATAAGTATTGACTTTTATTTTTGCAGCATTCTTAATCTTGCTGTCAGGACAACCTGAGATCCTTGAATGTACTCTGGTTTTAAGTCACAATTTCAGCATTGAAAGTCTATTTGCTCCATTGTTTGATTTCCTTTATGACCCCATACACAAATTCACACAAGAAAAAACAGTTAATAAACCATTGCCCAGGTATCCTACTTATTCTGATCAGTAACAGTAATTTGTGCTGACCTTGACTCTCAAAGTGAAAAGGATCCATGGATGCAGTCTTTGATTTCCATAAAGACTTTTTAAAGAATGTGAATTTTAATACCATGGTAATGGCAGGATGTATATTGACAGTAACAAAGTGAATATGACTGTATTTTTGAAAACTAAGTTTAATCTTGTTTGTTTTATAAACTATTAATCATACCCAGAACTTCAAAACGTCTCTTGAAAATTTCTAGTGGAACAATACCTGTTTTAAGTTCCAGCTGTGGAGCTTTTTAGTAGCCTGCATGCCCTGAATTTCTCATTAAGTTTTAATGTCTTAACAAGGCTTGTGTAATATGCAGCAGAAGTTGGTATCTTGAGTTATATCTATTATTTTTTTGTAATATGCATTGTTTTCATAATAATATTTTGCACAGCAAATCTTTTGATTTCAAACTTGTTCTTTCATTTCATAAACTACATTTCAGAATGAATTGAATGCAACAAAAAAGAAAAATAACAATGCATTTACCTGATTAGGACTTGATACTTACATATATATATATATATATATATATATATATATATATATATATATATATGAGTTTGGTGATCATAAATAATTTATTTTAATGTGTTTTTTTAAGATTCCCAATTGCATATTTTTTTATTATTTATTGTAGTATGTGACGCAAGGCTGCAGAGGAAGAGTGCCTGATGGAGATGAAATAGCTGATTACTTATGTATGATGTACCCGTAAGTGTCTTTTTATCATGAGGTATCTGTATCTATGTATATTATTATTTTATATCTATCAGTCATATNTTTTAAAATATATTTTTATGTATAAAAATAAAACATTAGAAATAAAATAAAAAAAAAAAAAAGAAAATAAAAAAATATATATGTGTATTATTGATATATATATATATATATATATATATATATATATATATATATATATATATATATATATATATATATATATATATATATATATATATATATATGAGTTTGGTGATCATAAATAATTTATTTTAATGTGTTTTTTTAAGATTCCCAATTGCATATTTTTTTATTATTTATTGTAGTATGTGACGCAAGGCTGCAGAGGAAGAGTGCCTGATGGAGATGAAATAGCTGATTACTTATGTATGATGTACCCGTAAGTGTCTTTTTATCATGAGGTATCTGTATCTATGTATATTATTATTTTATATCTATCAGTCATATCTCTCTATCTATCCATCTATCCGTCTATCTATCTATCTATCTATCTATCTATCTATCTATCTATCTATCTATCTATCTATCTATCTATCTAATATAGCTGTAGTTATGGTAAGCTATGTTCACCTCCTGACACTATATGTAGTGGGGCATTCAGTCCCATCTTCCATAACACGTGATATTTTTTCTGGTCACAGTTTCATACACTAAGTGGCTTTATGCCTTGTAATGTTTTAAAATGAAAAAAAATACTGCCCCCACTGCATGAAGTGATGTGCCACTTGTAAGAATCAGTGTTTTGGGCAGGTCATAATGCCCTAACAAAGTACAGAAATTAGCATTTCTTTTACCCTTTTTAATGACTTTTCTTGTTCTATACCCCATTTCTATTCCACACCTTTCCGTAATGTTTGGTGTAAAGGCTCTCCCTCTGTTGATAGTTGGGTTATGTGTCAGTGATCATAATTCACCATTCCAAAAATTACTTTAATTGACAAAATTGTTTTTGGCTTAGGTGCATTGTGATTTGCTACCAATGTCTCTAGGTGAAGCGATATTCTTTGTTTATTTACATGCATGCCTAAAAAGGCATATTCAAGACCCATTACTTGACATTTCTTCAGTTTTAAATGCATGGAAGAGGGGAAGATATGTGTGCATCAATTTATCTCAGATATATGAAATAGGGGTAAATTTTTTTAAAAATTACAGTCAAAAGCTGGCTTGTTGGTTAGTTAAGCTATGACAAAAAATGGTAATTAGAAATTAGAGCCAAAAATTAGACTTTGGTCTAAGATATGTCTTAAATTGATATTGACATATTGCCAATGCTTTTCACATCTCTACTCATAGCATGCGGCCAGTACAATTCTACGCACATCCAGTTGTGGAGTTTTGAAGTGGGAGAATCAGGTTACCCTTAACAACAACTACCTCAAGCTCACCCCCAAGAAAGGAAGGTGTAGTACCTGTTAGCTCTTTACTAGACCATGAAGTACCAGGCTGGTTTGTGGAATGGGCTAGTCTGTCACATGGGTAGGGGGAGTTTTTAGTCTTGGTTGACACCACAACCAGTGATGGTGTCACAGTAAAAGCTCAGCTTTTTGGTCAGGCTAAACCATTATCTCAATTCAATCGAAAATGGAAGAATTCGCTAAAGATAATACATACCTAATCAGGTGTTGCAGGGCTAATACCAGGTGACTTCAATGCAACTTCAAGTTACAACTTGCCACTCACACTTTGATGGTTCGAAAGGCAATGAATGGAGATACAAAGCCACAGATAAGTGAAAAAAACGTAGAACGTTTACTCGATTTTTGTTGAATGCATGGGGTTTCAGTTTTTAATACCTGGTTTAATCATGCCCCCCAAAACCGATATTACATGGCAGAGCCCAGCAAAGTCACCAAAACAGTTATTGACCACAATTGATCTGACTGATACACACCAGACAGTATGTCTGTGATACTCGAGTCCAGAACTCATACTTTGATTCTGATCAACCTGTTCTCATAACGTACCTGAAAACACCTGCCATAAAGCTGCTACATATCTTGAATTCAAAAAGAATACCGTTCGAAAGCCAGACAACAACAAGCTCAAGGACACCGATGCCAAAAAGTGCTTTCACGAAGTAACAACAAATCAAATCACACAATATAAGAGAAGACAACCACTTAACAGGAAACAGGACATTATCATATCAACGCTATCAAAGGCAAGGATTACTCCAAAGCATAAAAGAAATAAACGGCAACAGTCATGGGACGAGGGAGAATTCAAATTGTTATTACGGGAAAGAGAAATCATAAAATGAAATGTTAGACGGAACAAGAACAAGATAAAGAAAATTTATTCCGGTATTAGAAAAAAGGTTACAGAATTAAGAAGTGTGTACTACTCGAACATCGCCTCAGAAATAAAACAGACACAACAATACAGACGGTATGTGAACATGTGAAGAAAACCCAATCAACACGATGATGTCATCAATAGAAAACCTAACCTGATAAAATGCCATGGCAGAAAGAAATATATCCTTATCCACTTCAACCCTCATGATTAAGATAAGAAAACGCCGACTGAAATCGCACAACCTTCTCCATATATATTCCGTCTCCAGAAATCATATTCATATATTAAATATATATTAAATCATAATCATGATATATTGTTACGTTAAAAATGGAAAACCGACAACTGAAGAAATAACAAAAGCAGTTGTAAAACTTAAAAATAAGTAATCATCACTTGTTATGGAAGGAGAAATGCTTAAAATCACCATCAAATCAGGAAAATTGCTTAACAAACTTGATGATATGATGGAAAAATCTGGTCTAAAACAGAATTTGCTGAACACTGGTGAACCACGAAGATCAATACAGTTTAGTAGAGGAAATGGAGTCCACCAAATTGAACTAAATAAAGAGGTATCTTGATTGCCACAATTATTAAAATACGACTATGAATATAATATTAACAGGAGTACCCGACCTCTATGAATTGCAACTCCTTTGCATATTATTTGGTTTAAGGAACTAAATAAAGAGGTATCTTGATTGCCACAATTATTAAAATGCGACTATGAATATAATATTAACAGGAGTACCCGACCTCTATGAATTGCAACTCCTTTGCATATTATTTGGTTTAAGGAACTAAATAAAGAGGTATCTTGATTGCCACAATTATTAAAATGTGACTATGAATATAATATTAACAGGAGTACCCGACCTCTATGAATTGCAACTCCTTTGCATATTATTTGGTTTAAGGAACTAAATAAAGAGGTATCTTGATTGCCACAATTATTAAAATGCGACTATGAATATAATATTAACAGGAGTACCCGACCTCTATGAATTGCAACTCCTTTGCATATTATTTGGTTTAAGGAACTAAATAAAGAGGTATCTTGATTGCCACAATTATTAAAATGCGACTATGAATATAATATTAACAGGAGTACCCGACCTCTATGAATTGCAACTCCTTTGCATATTATTTGGTTTAAGGAACTAAATAAAGAGGTATCTTGATTGCCACAATTATTAAAATGCGACTATGAATATAATATTAACAGGAGTACCCGACCTCTATGAATTGCAACTCCTTTGCATATTATTTGGTTTAAGGAACTAAATAAAGAGGTATCTTGATTGCCACAATTATTAAAATGCGACTATGAATATAATATTAACAGGAGTACCCGACCTCTATGAATTGCAACTCCTTTGCATATTATTTGGTTTAAGGAACTAAATAAAGAGGTATCTTGATTGCCACAATTATTAAAATGCGACTATGAATATAATGTTAACAGGAGTACCCGACCTCTATGAATTGCAACTCCTTTGCATATTATTTGGTTTAAGGAACTAAATAAAGAGGTATCTTGATTGCCACAATTATTAAAATACGACTATGAATATAATGTTAACAGGAGTACCCGACCTCTATGAATTGCAACTCCTTTGCATATTATTTGGTTTAAGGAACTAAATAAAGAGGTATCTTGATTGCCACAATTATTAAAATGCGACTATGAATATAATATTAACAGGAGTACCCGACCTCTATGAATTACAACTCCTTTGCATATTATTTGGTTTAAGGTCCGGAAGAAGTTGTAATGATGGGGTTTATGTACTAAAACAATTACAGGAAATTCCCTACCAATCACAAACTAAACTTATTTCCTGGTTTGTCGATATTACAGCTGCCTCTGACCATATTAATAGAACTTTTTTGTTCCAGAGTATCACAAACATGCCTCCGACCACATTAATAGAACTTTTTTGTTCTAGAGTATCAAAAACAGACTATCTGATGAAATTCGTACAACATACTTAGATATCCTTGAAAACTAATACCCCTTGACAAAATCATATCTGGTCCATGAAAGTTAGACTACATCTGGTGTTAGACAAGGCCGAAATGGAACTCCAAATCTATTCAATCAATTTTTGGACTACGCTAGAAGAGTGTATATCGACAGCGACGGGAACGGGAAGGTCTTTCTGGACAAAACATAAGATACTCGATCCCCGGTGAAGCTACCAACAGAAAACAATTCCCCGAAAAATGGTACATGTAGTGATTCAAAGGGTTGGTATCCAGATGACATTGGGATAAATGCAAGGAAAAAGGATACATTAGAACAGGAAGTCCGTATTCGATTCAGTGTTTCCAAAGAATTTGGTTAACATCTCGAAAACAGGGACTATAAGATGGAAATGGAATAAAAAATCTTGATGGTCCATGACGACATTCCGTAAATAACGGAAAATCTTTCCGTTACTTGGGAGTATGCAGTGATTATAATGACATCCATGATTTAGAAACAGAGCTGAACCACCGAATCAACAAGTCGAAATGTACATTTGCGGAAAACAGAAAAATGTTAACAAATAGACATATCCAGCTAAGAATAAGAATACCGCTCATCGACATTCTAGTAATATCAGTCCTGACCAACTGCTACCATGCATGGAGGCGCACCACTGTATGGAGGCTAACCACTGATTGTTGACAGTTGACTCAAAATGATCACGAGAAGTGCAGATATGATAAGAATGCCACAGTCATCCATTGGAAATATCACAAGAAATTTGCTTTTGCATGCACGGAGTAATACTTTAAGCATTTTGTGGGGAGCAAGATGGAAGTCCCTGAAAATAATGAAATTAAGTTGTCATGGGGACTTCTCTACACAAAATGAAAAGAGAATCGAGCATAACAATCCAAATATTCTGGTACTAGATAAAAGGCAGAAAGTGTGCCTCGTAATTAATGTTGCATGCCCGCTTGACACCAGAATCAAGGGAAAAGAACAAGAAAAGCTAGAATACTGTAATGACTTGATATATGAAATTCTGAATCGTTGAAACCAAGAAGCTGATAAAATAATGATCCTACCAATCATCGTCTGGGCTTTGGAAACTGTGACAAAAATATTCAAGGGAAGCTTGACAAGCAAGACCTGCCTCTGGGGGTAAAAGTTCTGCAGAAAACTTGTTTTCTTGGGACCTGGCAGATTATCCGGAAGGTTCTCGATATAAAGTAAAGAACAAGAGTGAACTGCACAGAAGGACTGCTAATGAGAAAGACAGAAATGCTTCTCATCTTAGACCATATATAGTGGTTTGGTGAGAAACATAAAAAAGTCAATTCACCGGTTGTTACATAAGTTCTGTATAAAAGTAAAATAATAATGATGATGATGACGATGATAATAATAATAGTACTAACATAGTTAAATTATTTTAACTGAAACAATAATATAGCTGAAAAAAAGACGTTAAAAGGGTTAAATCAGAAGATTGTTTTAGAAACTGTTAGGCGAGGAGAAATTTTTCCACCAAACTTACAAGTTTATAATTCATTAACGTCACAACATCCAAACGTCAGTTCTCAAGGTAAATTATGAAATCTTGTTATGAATTAATTCAAAGAACATTTAATATTATTCATACTTATTTCTAGATGGATCGAATTTAATGGTTTCCTATTTGTACACTTGAGATTATGGAGTTGCAACACAGTTAAAAATTGAGCATATGAAAAGCGCCAGCGGATTACACGTCGGAACTTTTCTTGACTAAGCATCTATTTTGAATAGTAAATTACAATTTTGTCATTTCAAATATCGGAACTATGTTGCTCATTCTTAAATTTGAAATCCGAAGTTGCGTAACTTCGACATTGCACCACTAGCCCCTATATTTTTTCCCTGTATTATTTGATTTTATAGAGAGTACAGAAGGAAGAAGAGAAATTGGTTTGTTGCTTCAGTTTTGAAAGCACTTGGCATTATCCAGCGAAAGAGTGCAAATGAGGATACAAGATTAAATTCTCTAGGACAGCAGCATTTGGCGACAAATATGCCAATTCTTGGAGGATACGTTGGGTACGTTTGATCCTCGCATATTTAATGCTCCAAAATTTAGCTTTTTACTCTTGAAAGGTTTTCTTGGTTGTTGACATATAATTGAACTGAAGTAGTTTGAGGTAGTTTGTGGAATTTCTGGGCAGTATTTTAAAGTGGAGTTGGCTGGAGCCGCCCTGGTCCTCTGACGACAATCTTCATATATTTATTGTTAAACTTGTAAGTTACATTATGATGACAATATTTTGGCTTTGTTTTGTGTTTACTCTTCGTACGTCATGAGAATTAATAAAGTTTTTTTGTAGAACTATTTATTTTGTTGGATTTTCACAAAGACAAGACATAAGTTCCGCCTATTTTTATATTTTTGTTTTCAATTTTAGCATTTCTTTTTAAATTATCATCATCATCATTATTATTATTGTTGTTGTTTTTAGTAGTATTATTATTAGTGGATAAGTAGTAAAAGATCATTAACACAGCCTCTGTAATCTTTAAAATTCTGAACTTTATGGACTCAGAGGAAGCCATAGATGTAAGAGCTTTATCATGTCATGAATTGTAAGCTTTTTCCGAGCGGAAACTAAGCAGTTCCTCTTTGTCAACGACAACCTCGTTCTACACTACCTCATCGACATTATTTTCAACTCTTACACAAGCATTATTCGGGATTACAAGTTCTTGCTCATCTAAATTCCTTCAACTTCATCATTTTCCACCAGTACATCTGTAGTATCATTTTTTGCCCTGTCTCTAATCATCGAGATTTCTATATCGGTCAATTTTTTGCAACGAATGGTATATCTTCTAACATTAGTTAGCTTGTTTAGGTCAAGCATTTCCATTTTTTCACAATTACTATTCCTTAAACACAACGTACTATATGTGTCATCAGTATTATTCGTTTCTATCATTTCGAGTGCATAGTAAAAGCAGTACATCACCTCAGCATACTTTTCCCTTGTGCATTTGAGTCTATATTTCTTTTGATTGTTAGTACTAGCTTGTTGAACCAAAGGGCCACGGGTGGGAGGTGTCCCGTCTTGGTGACATGGTGGATTTTGACTAGCGGGACAGGTAGACCTAGTAGCAGACTTTTCGAAATCCTCAGGCGGTCACTCACTGAGGCACGCGTCCCTGGTTGACCCGCGCGACGGTCGATGTGGCATAATTTATTTTTGCATCTAGTTTTCATTTGATAAAAGAGCTGGATATTCCGTGCCTGTCGCAACCCTGTATTTCTAGTCCACGCGCATTTATTATTATTATTATTATTATTATTATTATTGTTGTTATTATAGTTCATTTCAAACCAAAATAATATTGGGTTGAGTTTTCTAGAAGTTCCAATGGCAACAAGAGCTTCACGACTTTCCTTATGATCCTGGCTATGTTCAACAACGCGATGGTCTTTAAGGTTTCAATCTTCGTTCGGATTCCGATTTGGTTTAATCTATTTTTCAATGACTTTTGAACTCAAATTAGTAATAAATTATTTTTTAAAAACAACAATGGATCCTTTTTTGCACAGAAGAGGACAAAATCTACTTGTATCTGTAACTCTTGTAGGGAGAAGGAAGTGGCAAATGATATATCAAGCTCAGAGAGTGATGTTGAAATACTTGAGCCCGGGAACCCATTAGTAGAAGTAAAGGTAAGTGTAGTACAGCATTGTTCATGCCCCCCCCCCCACCTTTTTCCTACAACACTAGTGCTTAGTTTTTTGCTAATACAGTATATTTCGGATAATCGCAATGTCTCGGTTGCACGGAAAAAATTGCAATTAACCGAAATTGCGTTTAACCGAAAATGCTCTTCCCTTTTGCCTCATTAAAAAGCATTTGTTTTTTGTCCTTTTATCGTTTTTAGTTTTTTTTTTGGTTTTTTTTTGGTTTTTTGCAATGTACTACATGTATTATAGTTTAATTCGACTTGAAAAAGGATGTGAGCACAGTTTGCTTTCTGGACTTTGCTAAGTTCTGGTGAACAATATCCTCCGCCTAGGAAGATATTAGCGCTCAGGACTTTAAAATTCCAAAGGTTTTGTGGCTTTTGCACTATATTTACCTGAAATTTTGACCCGAGTTCGCCAGCAGGGCATTGCGATTAACCGAAATTTCCGAAATCACACTTGCAAAAAATTGCGATTATCAGGTTGAAATATATAGTGAAAAATCCGTTTCACAGGGAAGATTGGAATTAACCGAAAATTGCGTTTATCCGAATTGCGATTATCCGAAATATACTGTA
>RDPX01000118.1:554055-564058 GCA_003991215.1 Morbakka virulenta | reverse complement strand
CAATGTACTACATGTATTATAGTGTAATTCGACTTGAAAAAGGATGTGAGCACAGTTTGCTTTCTGGACTTTGCTAAGTTCTGGTGAACAATATCCTCCGCCTAGGAAGATATTAGCGCTCAGGACTTTAAAATTCCAAAGGTTTTGTGGCTTTTGCACTATATTTACCTGAAATTTTGACCCGAGTTCGCCAGCAGGGCATTGCGATTAACCGAAATTTCCGAAATCACACTTGCAAAAAATTGCGATTATCAGGTTGAAATATATAGTGAAAAATCCGTTTCACAGGGAAGATTGGAATTAACCGAAAATTGCGTTTATCCGAATTGCGATTATCCGAAATATACTGTATCTGTTTTCCTCATTTGCAAAAAAATAAATCAATACAGAATAGTTGGAAAAAAAAATCATTATTCTCCCCGCACTCGACGAAGTCATGGTAGAGTCCGAGGTAGGAATTAATCATTAGCTCTATGTATATTTGCTCTACTTCTTGACTTTTATTCTTTTTTGATTTTTATACTTTTTAAATATTTTTTTATACATACAGGTTACTTCATCTAATGAAGGACATGCATTTTGCTTACGTAAACTTTGTCAGCATGCAAGCAATTTCCATTTTAAAGCTTCTTTCCATGGTTAAAAAAGCTAGCCATTTTTTGTATAACCTTAATCTTGGCGTATTATATAAATAAACATCTTAAGTGACCGGTACTTTTTATTTTAAGAAAAATATGTTGAATAGCCCAAAGAGATACTATTACCTGGTTATGTTGCTTACTCTGGACATTTTTTTATATTCATGTTTTGTAGCAGTGATTTCAGTACAAAAGAGTGAAAGCAATAAGTATTGCAGTTTACTTAAATTACAGAAACTTTCAGTGACACACCAGCTATCAAACGTTTACACGTCCATTTTTTTATTTTTTTATTATTTTGGTATGAGTCATGACTGGGCGTATACCTTACCAATGTTGTACAGTATTGGCTGTTCATGATTGTGGAAAATATTGACTTTTTGGTCACCATTATGGCTGAAAGCAACACGGTTCCTAATTACGTCAACGTTCGGGTCGCATTGACGTTAAGGGTTGCTTTTGTGAAGAGGTATATAGAAACCGTAAACAATTCTAATATGCGGCTTTTGGCTGACCTGCCTCCAAGCGGAAATGCTTTTTAACCGTTAATTGTGAATATAAATAGTTTTACCACATGGAATTACTTGGAAGATCTATCAGGATTTATTTTAACCTTTACATTTACAGGATATTTGGACCCCAATAGCTTCCATAGTAACTTCACCCCACCCAGTATTCTAATACTAAAAGAAATGTCTCTCCAAAAATTTTCTAAAATTAACTTTTAAATAAATATTAGTTTTAAGTTCGACTTCATTTCCTTTCAACCCTTACACCTTGAAAACCTGAAGAGCTAAGATACTTATATTGTTGTGGTTTTATCGTTGAAGGGTATGCCATATGTTAGTATCACCAAAACTAGCGTGTTTTTTACTTGAGGGGGTGGATAGCAAAGCAGCTTTGGCAGTGGTACAAATGGACAACTGCATCGATTTTCATTAAATGTTGCTTGTACAATCATTTGCACTTTAGCGTACGTTGTACACGGAGACATGTAAAGGGTATAGAGTTGGCTACAGGATGTTTTCATTTGAGAATACAGGCAGCCATAGGAGACTGGTAAAAATAGCAATAAGAACTGTAACTTATTCCACCCACAGGACACGAATAGTATAAACCGTTCAATTCATGAGATTTACTCCAGAAACAAAGTGGAAAAACAAGGAAATACCTCAACACCAAATAAGTTAAGAAGTAGCGCTAGTATTAGTTCAAAGCGTTTGGATACGTCATTTGGAGCACCTGCCTTAGACACAAAGAACACAACGGGGACAAGTAAAGAACACAACAAGAAAGGTAAATTTTTCTCCATGTTTGCTCAGAGGGCAAATTTTTTTTTTCGTAAAGATAAAGTAATACCATGTTATTGCATTTTTTAAATGGAAATTTATGATGGTATGCCAAAAGTTTACCATTTTTACAAATCTGATGCTACCAGAAATGATTAGTATTGTTTGTATGACTGGTTTTCGTTGAAAACAGAGGTGTTTGTTGTAGAGAGAACCCCGTGGCATTGTTTGTATGACTGGTTTTCGTTTTCGTTGAAAACAGAGGTGTTTGTTGTAGAGAGAACCCCGTGGCAAAGAACGTCAAGGGACTTTTTTTTCTCACCAGGTCACTCTCTATTTGTTTAATAATGTACACACCAACTACTTATAAAAGACTATATTTTAACTAGAGAAAAAGCTTGACAGTGTGGTTAAAATGATCGTACATGATCGTACGTTTTCTTTTACGTAACAGAGACATATTCATGTTTCCCTTGCTACATTTGTATAACAGCATAGACATCTTTACCTGCAAGATATCATTGGTCTTTTTAGACCCCTAATACTTAAAGTGCAAGCCACGTAATGTGCAAGACCTAACATATGTTAAGTCAGGTAATTTAATGCCCATCTAGAAAGCTTTTCTTTACTTGAGCTAGGAAATTTATAGTATTCAAAGTTGGAAGTTTTTAATTGTTAATTTGGCAATTGGATGGAAACTTAAGCAACAAAATTGAGCTAAAATGGTACAGAAAACCTACGAAGCGGTACGTGGGGATGTAAATGGGGTTATGAAAAGAGTGAGAGAAAGAGACAGACAAATAGACAGGCAGAGAGATACGAACCGTAGGTAGGTACATTACCCCCCCCCCCCCCCAATTTTAATGTGGCCATTTCACAATACTCAAATGTAGTTCGGATACCATCATGTGTTTAACCTAAGTTTAACCAAATGGGATACAATTTCTACACACATTAAGTATGCTTTATTTCTGCTATCATACAGAGTTTTGTGATGATTGGAGCAGTCAAAGATTATATGACTTGCTCTCATTGCTGTGTTGATGATTTGTTTTCATACTAAAGAGCCATTTGCCCTGCAAATTGACATCTGGATTCGATGTAACTGTCCTTTTTAAATGGTAAATTACTTCTTTTCTTTGATGTCATTGTTATTTTGCAATAAAAGATAGCTTTGTTCCACTCAACAAGAAAATGTTGATGTTTCCAACAGCGATTTAGAATTTGAATTTTTCTAATTATTATATTTTTTTAACATCTGTCTTTCCCTTGTTGCCTGGTGCTTCATTGGACGCTTTGATTGACTTATGTATATTCGTCAACAGTCCTCGAAGTTTGTTTTTTTAGTGCAGCGGATTTCTTATTTCAGTTGGCATGTTTTGTCACATGCATTTATTCTACCAACGAATTGGAAAGACTATAAAACGAGATTAGAGAATATAAACGATTCTCACAAGGGAAAATTCTTACTCTGAAAGCCAACATAGAGAGCAGGTCAAATAAACCAATTCAAATATGAAGCCAAAAGCTACTCAGTGGCAAACTCAAAGAAGCTCTACAAGCATCCCGTTTGGAGCGAATTATTTTATTAATAAGATAACTCAACGACAAAGAATTGACAAGAAGCTCCTAATTAAGGCTAAATAGGAACTAATTAGCAAAAAAGAAGTTAAGAAAAATGAGTATCTTTTTGCAAATGAACATTTAGGCAATGGAGCGAACCAACGATAAAAGCCGTAAGAAACTCACACGCGCTGGCCAACACAAACAGCACAACAGTATAAAAGTTAAAGGTCAAAAGACACAAGTCACAAATAATGAAGTATCCAGAGACTAGCAAAAATCGAAATGGCGAAGAAAGCTATCTTGAAACAGTAAAGGACCAAAATGAAAAGCATCCTCGAGACGAAGAAAAGAAAAGAAAGCTCAAATGCAATAAAATTCATCCGGCTCAGACAAATAGTACATGCACATAAAAATGGCATTGAGTAATTGAGCAGGAGTAAAAGTGATTGTAAATTACCACTAACAGCTTAGGGAAGACCACAACTAGAAAAACTTTGCGATAAATATCATACAGTTGAAATTCGTTCCTACCCTTAAATAAAAAGATAACAGGCAACAAAGAAACTTGGTAAATGGGACAGAAATATTGTAATTGAATAACCCACACGAAATTTGGAAAACTGTTGATAAAATAAATAATTATAATAAAAAACAAAAAAGTTTAAAGTATGTTTGCAAATGCTTTTCGCAATAAAAGTATCCTCAGTGCATTAACAGATGTAACTTAAGTTGTGGTATGATACTCCTATTTAAAAGGCAAAAGTATTTACTTAAAAACAAATAACACGGGAGAATTTGTTTGAATGGAAAGTACATAACTAATTGAACTTGATAAGAGAATAGTAGTTAGATTATACTGTTTTTGAAAAAAACAAGTTTGTTTGTTTGTATTTGTTCATTTAAATTTGGTATCTTAAGGGTAATCACAACGACCTCAGGAAAGCTGACAAAATTTGCCATTTTGACTCGTGGTCAAGAATTTTCGCTAGATGCCATGCTAGTTCGGAACTCTCATTGTTTGGAAAGGCTGATTTTCACGCCAGAGGCAGTACAGAGTCTTCAAAACTAACTATGATTTGTTGCATGTCAGCTTTGGTACGCGCCTTAAAAACAGCATCGCCTGGGTAAAGCAGTCGGCTAACAACCACATCCAATAAATTTTTCATGGCGCTAAACCTTTGCAAATTGAAAATCCTACTTGTATACCTGAGCCGCAGAGTAATTCTTTTATCACAGTATTCGAAAGCATGAGTAACCAAAACGACAATTGTTATTAGAAAAAATATTGAAGCTGCAGTGTAACCTTGTATCACACCCATTTCACCTGAGATTTAGTTACTAACTGCCCATTAAATGTTACATGAGCCTTTATATTTCTATGCCACTGCATGAATAGATTAAGAAATGTTTGTGGACAACCAATCTACCCTAGTATTGAGCAGAGAACATCTCCTTTGACTGTTCCAAAAGAATTGGTTATGTCGATCGATACCCGGATACTGGAGTGCATGTTAGGTTCACTTCTTTTGGGTTTGTATTCCAAAAAAGATAATTCCTACCGCCCAACTCTCAGCCCTAAATATACTGTTGACGTATTTTGACACAAAGGAGTCACAAAGGAGGTAAGAGGACCAACACTTAGGCGCAAACGACCCCAGAAGGTTTTAACACCTTGTCGTACGCTTGTTGGATATTTTTACCCATATCTGACCACTTTTTAATTTTCATTCATTTTTTGTTCACGTTACAATTTTGATTTCACCTCCTTTTTCCTTTTAATAATGAAGGACTGATTTACCCTGACACAGTGCAATGTTCTGAAGAGCACGTGTATTAACTACCAGCTGGATATTAGGTAGATTGTTCTGGTGAAACCAGCCATAGTTCCTTGTTTCTTCGAGAACTTCGACCCCCACAGAATAAAACTGACCTTTAAAGCTATTGCATTTTGCGGTTTCCTGTACTTCTAGCAGCTGTACTTTGCACATGTCAATACGTTTTGGTAACTTCACCCCAAATTTCTTTCCAGATTTGAAGTTTTTATTTAATCCGTACAATGTACAATCAGCACTTTGCACGACACGCACAGTGCTTGCATCAGCAAGGTCGCGTATTCGGGTGATAATGAAATCTCAATTGAATCGTGACCACGCTTGAAATAAGTGGCTATCAATGTACTCTTGTGCTTTAATTTTCGATGAAAAAGGTATTGCAAATGGCAAGTCAAGTTCTGAGCATTGATCATTATCATTCATTCTACCAATACCATAGCAGCCAATCACACTTCAGTTTTTGGATTCTCCTCCCACGCGGGCATAGTAATTGCCAAAGACAATCAGCTTTTGGGCATTAGGGCCAGACAAAATACAAAAACAGAGAGTTAAATACAATGATAAATACTTTCTTTGCTGGTTTGAAGCATATATTGAAAGGATTGAAATGTTTCATCCTTGGAACACGTAACTTTATTATATAATCACAAATATCTGGAAAGCATTCCATATGGTCAGTCAAGCACCAATTTATTCCAATTCTAATACCACCATCTTTGCGTTGCCCATTTGGTTCGGAAGATTGTGTACCAGAGAACAATTTGGTTAACTGGTCTTTCTCTGAAATGCCAGTCTGACCATGCAGCAATGGCCATGTCCAATCTCTGCAACCTTGCAGTAACAAAAGCCTTTATTATTCTGAACAGTTAAAAAAAGACCTTTCCAAGAGAACCCTTATGCTCCAGCAGCCTATATTGAGCTTTATTAGTTTTTAAAAAATAATTTTTAGTGTTCTTCCTGCTTGAGTGTACCACCGTTGGTCTCGGTAAAGTAACCATTGTTAAATTGACAGGGAAGTTTTGGTTAACTTTTTCTAGCACTACCCAATGATATGGGTAAAATGCCCACTCCTTAAACAGAGCTGCTCAAGTCAGTCACAAGTCTCCACCCTGCTTCATATGTACATGCATACATACACACATACATATATATATATACATATATACATAAAGCTTTCGATTCGGTTATGCGTATTAAAGTGCTCAATACATAAATGCAGAGCGTAATATAAGATATGATAAGTTGGAAAGAATCAAAAAACTACACAGTCCATTTCGACAAGCCTGTTTCGTGATTTTATTCACTCTTCAGGACATTTCCTGAAGAGTGAATAAAATCACAAAACAGGCTTGTCGAAATGGACTGTGTAGTTTTTTGATTCTTTCCAACTTATCATATCTTATACATATATACATATACATACATACACACATAATCACATACATACAAATATTTTATATTATTTTAGTTACATACAAAGAAGAATACGAATGTGTATGTTTGTGTTCTGACTCCTTAAAAGAAAATGTTCGATACAGGTATTATTATAAAGAGTATTGTTTGAATTACAAAAATATTTTGAGTACATAGCTACATGCATGATACCAAGATACTTTCACACACATATTTTACATTTCTAGATACATGTATGTATAATATGCTTACTCCAAATATTTGTTCAAGGCAGTTTATTTGATTATGTTTTAGATGATTCTCTGGGGCTGTCCACTGTTAATGGTAAACATGAAGGTGGTGAAGTGATTATTGAATGTGCTAAAAACTCTGACATTAAGGTATGCTTTAAACAGTTTGATTATGTAAGGATGGTAAGTCGGTATGACTGATAGTAGATTTTTTAAAACTTGTTTTCAAGGACAGCTCAATAGACCCCATATCCCCAGGCTAATTGAGAGATTTTTGAATTAAGTAAAGGGACAAATTTGGGAGAAAGTTTCTGTTTAGGGTTTAATAAACGTTTTTTATTTAAATATTTACTTTTGGGCTTGATCCTCTCTCAACAGCAAAGGTACAAGTACACCCTTTCTATTACACTTTGAATGAATGGCTGACACGTATCAGCAAGACTCAGCGAGAGTTTAAAAGAATTTGCCAGCTTGGGAAATGTTACTACTGCAGGTTATCCGAATAAAGAACTCCAGGATATTTAGGTACAAGCAAGTTTCTTTCTGCCCGCCGCCGCCTCAGATGGCCTTACAGGCCCCTGGACGTCAAAAGACTAGAGTTTACTACTTGGTACGATAGCCATCAAAATTCATAAAGCTGTAAAAGCTTTTCAGGGAGGCATTTAGAGTATTTTGAGCTGCATACCCCGTAAGTTCATCCGCTGTTTTACCCGGGGTAAAGGTATATATTAGCACGTGTTCTCACATAAACGTATTACAAGGCCAGTACCTTTGTTCTGCTGCCGATGAGAGAAGGAAGAGCTCAGAGGCTTAAGATATTAAAAATTTGTACTTGCAGTGTATGCGGCTAAATCTCATGAATAAAACAAGGTACTTAGCAATAATAATAAAATGATAGTGATAATAATAATAATAGCTTCAAAGTTATAATAATGTTCAAGTTAATTATGATAATTCAAGTGGTAATGTTCACGGTATTAAAGTTGTGGATTTGCAAGGCCTTCAAAATTTCTCAAGAGGCTTGATATTTTTCAATCAAGTTTGTTTCTGGAATTTTATTTTGCGCTGTTTGGATGTGGTTTGTTTTGAAAGACTGTATATAAAAATTTATGCAGATTTGGTTCCCTTGATTACATTTTTTCTTTTTATTGCTAGGGTAAACATCCCGATACATTTATTGAAATCATCGATGTCCCAGCATCACCCTCCGACAGCAAAGCACAGGATTCGAGTAGCTCTGAACGTCCAAAGTCTAATAAGAAAATTGAAGCGAAAGAAAAAGTACCAAAACGGAAAGCTCTAAAGCGAAAAGCCGACGAGAATATTGAGGAAGCAGAGACTGGTAAGTAAACATCTTATTTACGTCTTGCTTTTTATAAAGTTATGGCATATTATGTGAGATCAATTGTTTTCAAGCAGCAACAGGTTCTTTAGTCAGAAATGTTAAGTTATTCTTCCCATTGTACAGACCTATCCAGCTTCCTCCAAAATCCGTAACTAACGACATGAGTTTATACTGTCCTCTCTTATAACCATGCATATATCAACACCCAAGCCTGAATCTTCTAAATACACATTGAGAACTTTAGTTGATGATAGTTTAACATGTGAATTATGACATAACATCATTCACATAAATTCGAATACATACCTGATGCTACTTAAGTGGCTACTAACAGAGGAAAAGGATGGATGCGATAGTGCAGAAAATGGAATATTTCTGCCAGATCATTTACTTTGAGCTCAAATGTTATTAGCGTATTCGTCTTGGTATAAAGGTTATTATTTCTTTCAATCTGGTCCCATATATATAAGAATTGATCCTTTATCTGCTTAAACGTAAGGGGTCAAGCTTCGAAATAAACAGTATTCGTCAGATCTACTGTGGTTCTTTGGTAGAAGGTTATAACTTAGGCTTCAGAGCACGGAAACACAATTTTACATAACATAAACAAAAATACCAAAGTTTTTTGCAGTCCTAATTCTTCGATAGCATTCATTTTTGACCTGTTTATCATTCTAGCGTGCTTGATATCATTCCCTTCCTCTATGTCTAAATATTTCTATGTGCTTTCTTGGTCGAGTTCTTGAATAACCATTGTAGTAGCTAGCTTTAAGCCTCATGTATTTGTCCGTTTTTCCCTTTTAAAGGATGCTTCGGCACATTTGTCCAATCCAAGTTGCATTTTAATGTCGTTACTGAATACCTTTACTGAGTTTATAAGTCCTTCCAATTGATTAACATTCTTAGAGTACAGCTTTAGGTCACCCGTGTAGAACAGGTGACTTATTCATTTCGTGTTACTTTCATAACCCACTTTTGTGTTATTTAGTAGATTGCTAAGAGGTGCTAGAGATAGGCAGAATACGAGAGGAGGTAATGAGTCTCCTTAAAACATTCCATTTTTAATTCGGATAGAATTTGTTGTTATGGAACCAGAGAAGAAACTAAGTATTATTGTAGTTTGCCATGTACTCATGCTACGTATGATACATTTAATTGAATCAGGTGAAATTTTATAGATTTGCATTGCTTTATAAATCCAACTATAAGAAGCACTGTCAAAAGTTTTTCTGTAATCTATTCACGTAGTACCCAAATTGTTCTCTTTGCTCTACAATCTTTAAGAATCATTCTTTTTTCAAAAAGAATGATTCGAGGGACTCACTGAGGGACTCGCTCCCAGTTTAACCGCGCAACGAGCAATGCGGAATTATTTTCCATGATTATTCTCCATAAACGTAGGGTAATTGGTAACTGGGTCCTTTAATTGTGACACCATCACTCAGGGGGTTACCGGTTTATCCTCATACCCAGGACAAAATTTTTTCAACTGAAGGGTCTATCAAAAAAATTGCAAGGCAGTCAAAACACATACCCATTTTTCACATCCGAGCAATTACTGGTGTATTCTCTCTGAAGAATCAATGAATTCATTTAATACGCCTGGAAATTCTTTAACATAACTCACGTGCTCCTCGAGGTTTTCCCTAGAGGTGTCTTTAATAAGCATCTGCTCATGATAAATATATAA
>RDPX01000118.1:540887-553089 GCA_003991215.1 Morbakka virulenta | reverse complement strand
TTTTTGATGAATAGTATCACAGAATCAATGTCGGTGAAGTACATTTGAAAAAATGGTAGAGCATTTTCATCAATTCGCAAGCAACTGAGTGTTTTGACATCTATACTGTCATACGTAACGCTTTTGATGCAATAATTTTCTTCTTCTGAAAGGCCTTACTGAGGTTATAAGAATGGTTGAGAATTAGCGCAACTAGTTTTAATCTATATAGAAACTTGAAGAACTTCTTCAATTTCTTGATGCTACGAACTCGTGCTCTTGTACTCTGGTCAGATGTTTGTCGTGAGGTTTTGCTAAAAAGTCAAACACCTGGAACAATGTCATATTGTTCGTCAAGATTGAGTGAGTTCCCCCCAAGTGACCATCTTGTCGCACTATTTCAACAAGGCCAGATAAAAAGATTGATACAAAAGTTCTAAAAGCTGCTAATATGATTACAAAAGAACACTTACAAACATTAAACAAACTGACACTGGGATATTAACTGCATTAATTACACCATTGCAATATCCTGTAAAGAATTTAATGATGACATACCCATAGTGCTACAGAACAGACAAAGACATGTACCTCCCAAATGTATAGCAGGGCACGAAAATCGTACTAGTACCATCGGGAAACAAATAGCACATTATTAGCACTACCTTAAAGTTATAAGCCGTTAAATAATGCTAATATGAAAATGAAGTAGATGGAGCTTGTGCCTATATAAAGCAAGTACTATTCCACAAATCAACGTGATAGAACACTTTGACTTACTTACGTTTTATTTTTTCTTGGATAAAGAATTTTTCTCCTTTAAAAGCTGAGTATTGGATAGCAGTTTTCCATAAAAGTCAGTGTATTTCATTCCATAGTTGTATTTCAAGAAGAGTAGCAATTTGAGAGTTGAATTGGTCATCGGAGTTTTTTCCACTGTCCAAAGGTTGTTTATCAAAGAGAACACGCGTTTGGCGAGTGCATTTGTTGCAGGCAGACAAAACGAAAACGTCGTGCGTCAAAAAGCTCTGTATGGTATGGGCATCTTTGAAAAGTGTTCGAAGACCCCCCACAACATCTGTGCAGGTGTTGCATCGGACTGCCCCAACTCTTACAATTTTTCAACAGTCGTGAAAAGCCGCAAATGTCAGACATCTTCAGAAGCTTTGTTGTCGTTGTTGTGGGGAGACGCAAGCACATTTGCCTCCAAAGAGTTCCGCAGTGTATCGCAGGGTGACGGTGAGGTCAACAGAATTCAAACAAAAGCTTGAAATCATTGCAGATATTCAGTCCAGGATTGAAGATAGTCCATAGTTGACGAAAAGAATATTTGTCAGGACTGCTTGATTGAGTCGTCAACAGTATTATCAACTGCCCCAAGGTGTTTGCGCGCTCCCATAGGTATAAACAGCATGACGCTTTGCTCTTCACCTGATGAACACAAGTATGCTGGTCTGTACCATGCTGATGTTGTCTCTTTCAAATTTGCAGAACGTAAAGTGAAGTATGGAGGCTTTGGCACGGATAAAGTGTAGGCCGGCCGCGGACAACGCACAGGAAATAGTAGGATATACTTATGCGGAAAAATACTCCATCAGCGGTACCAATAGTTGGAGAATGCATTCGAATGAAGGATGAATGTAGAGCTATCTTGTGCCACAGCTGGCCGACCTTCTTGTTTTCAAATTTACGCCTGCACAAAACTTCTTGAGCTTTGTAACACACATAGTGTAGTGCTTAAAATGCCCATAAATCTTGATTAGGAGCGCGACAAAGTCAAGAAAAACAATGACGTCGTTACAACTTTTTCCAAAGATATTTCCGTGAAATTTGTTGAAGACAAATGTGCTTATCTTAAAATCGAAAAAGGAAAGATCGTATCATCAAAAACACTGGTCATAAATCATCTGACCATCCAGCCTGTACTTGACGGAGATTTCTACAATTATCCAGAAATTGATGAAAACATTGCTTTCCATGGCCAAATGAATAAAGAGAAAATAATTAAAAAATACCTTAGACGAGTAAGAAAAATTTTCTCGTCTGACTTGTCTGATTTAATTGTAAGTAATTAAATACAACAGTTTTGTGGTACCTGTTCTTACCCCAGCCACAGGTATAATTAACTGGATCATCCAAGAAATAGATTAACTTGATGCAGAGACTAGGAAGTCTTTGACCATGACGAATAATTTTCACCCCAACAGTGATGTAGACAGTCGCTATATGACTAGAACGACAGGAGGTAGATGATTATATTAAACTAGAACCCTGTATGAAAATAGAATAATTTCTATACGTCATTATCTGCAAGGAACAAAGATAGAAATGAGCTACTTACATATATTCTTGAAAGGAAACGAACGCCATTCTGAGGGTAGAGCAAGAAGTATTGCTTAATAATGATGTAAGTGACTGACTGCGTGATTTTAAGGCAAAATCTATTGAAAGAATATTTACCCGAAATAAAATCAAAAGAGCTTAAAAGAAACTGCATGGCTACTTTCAACGCAAACTTTAAAAGGATGAAAGCATCGACATGCCTCTACGTAACTCTGGAACACTTAAGCGAGTTCACAATTTATGGAATATTTAACTGCTATTCGTGACCAAGAATTCCCTACAAAATGCTTGAAACACAGAAGACCAAGAAACTTATGAAAAACATCAGCAACAAACAACAAATGTTGTCAGTATAAGACTAATATTGCAGATGTGAACCATTTTCTCTGCGGTTGCCCAGGAATCTCTAAACATTGCTACATACCATTGGGTTATGATTAGGTAACAAAGTACTTGCCGAAGGCTATCATCAACAAAATTCAACCACATTACAAATACAATAATAGGCATAACGCGGAGTATGTTTTAAAAGTTAACGATAAAGAGTATTGGTGGAAGTCCTTCATCAAAACAGCAAAAAACGTTCCTAACGACAAACCAGACATTCTTATATGGGACAGACGACAGAATGTATGCTCGGTTGTTGAAGTATGTTGCCCTGGTGACACGAACCTTTTCAACAAAAATTTAGAGAAGCTCATTACTTATGGCCCACTAATTCAAAATCTGCAGATCATGTATCCAACATACAAGTTTAAAATGATTCCAGTCATAGTACGTGCATTTGGATATGTCTTAAAACAGCTAAGAGCTTACACTAAACACCAGACGAATGCAAAATATATCTGCATATATCTGATTCCTTTTAGAATCTGTAAAATGGTTTTGAAGTTTTTTGATAAGGGTTTCCATGACATTGGGTTGATACTATATGCTGGAATTAAGATGTTTCAGATTAGTCGAATTGCTTCAGTCTTGACATGACTGTGTTCAAACTGTATTTTTGTATCTAATAGGTTTAATTTTATTTTGTTTTAAATCGTTTATTTCAATCTTAGTTCCTTTCTAGAAACCAATTATTTTGAAGTTGTAATTGCTAACATGAAATAAATTATTTCAAAGCTTACTTACTTATTGACAGGTGGACATGGCTGTGTTCAAATTTTATTTGTTTTATATGTCATAGGTATTACTGTATTTTACTTTTAATCGTTTTATTTTAACCTTGTCTTATTGATAAAAAGCGATTATTTCACATTTTAATGCTAACAAGTGATAAATTATAACAAAGCCTGCTTGATTACTCACTAAGTTATGACTTACATGTTTTCTTATTTTCTTGTTTTTCAACATGAAGTTAAATAAAAGGTATAATGAACTTATAGACTTAAGTTGTAACGGACTTGTTTCCATTGCTGCGGACATGAAATGCAAAAATACTTTGTTACTGGCTGCCATTGACCAAGCACCCTTATTGCCACTGAAGTTTCCACTTACTTCATGCAATCAATAGTTACTGTTAGAGAGGTATTTTGTCTGTAACTGCTGTTGGACTATAAAACGTGACTTTTACGATATTTGAAATGCTATTAAGTAGCTTCTTACTGAATGATTATATCAAAAGCCCTGAGTTTTGGTATCAATCAAGCAATGCCGTTCTTTGTTACAGAGGGCTACTACATCTTAAAGGCACTGTGCCTGAGGCTGTTGAAAAAGACTGTTAAAACTTCACTAATCTTGAGTTACTCGTTTTCTTTCATTTTGCCACGCAAAGACTTTCATGAACCTCGCTTTCATTGGTTTGTTGGAATTAAACAATTCAAGCTCCCAATATGTATTTGCAATATAGTCGAGGTCCTTTACTCCAGTAATGAAATCTAGAGTTATAAATCGTATTTCTTAAGTTTTTGTTGACCAGAGAAAATTCAACATTTTGGTTCTTTCTATCTTCCTCATCCTTTGTACGTTGTCCTCCTTTGCTCCACTCTTCCATTCAAAACAAATTATCCCTATGGGTTTGCAGTGTGTCCTAAGAAACGGAATCTTGACATGATTTTGATTTTTTCAAAAGTGATCTTTGGTCCAACACGGAAGTAGGTTGTGTAAGTTATTCCTGTTGCTTTTGTTTTGTGTTTCCTCGTTTACATAGCTTTTTTATAAAACAGTTGACCAAATAATCTCCATATGATACGTAACTTATGGTTCAGTGGTAGCTAAGCTATCAAGCTCGGCTCTTCGTTGAAACATTTTTTAGATGTTCTTAAGTTAAATGAAATACCTCAACTTTCCAGTCTATTTCATCTGCACGTGGTTTTAGGGCAAAATCGAAACAGTTCCAGATGTTCATTTCTCCTTTCCCAGTCAATATTCGCAAGGAATGACGAACTTGATATTACTTCCAGAATTAATAGCAATTGGTTCTTTATTTAAGTTTGTTAGTATTCAACCATTATATTCACCAAGAAAAATATATTTATTATTTGTTGATCAGCCATTTATACACACATTTTTATTTTCACCACATTTGTAGTAGCATGATAGCGAAAAACAATTTTGAATAGTATTTGGTAACAGTCTGCCAATAATAGCCCCGATAGACCAGCCAATGTAATACCTGGTTGGTGACTTCTTTTCTCCCTCCATTTTTACTCGTTTTTAGGTATGTTTATTTTAATTTTTTTATGTTCATAACCCTTTGTATAAATAATATATAAGGCATTTAATAGACTTTGGATAGCTTTGCAGGGTCCAGTAAATTGCCTCCTTTTGCTGTATCCGTGATTTTCTATTCGATTTTCATGTAGCATAGCTATGACTGATTTTTTTAAAACAACTGATTTGAATGGCAACATTAATGTCATAATATAAAGGAAATTATCAATATCAAATCATTTTGATGACACGATGGAAACGATAGAAAGGACGCGACACAGTAAATCATTTTTGCAATACTAGTTAGCACATTTATACCTTGGCGGTTTCGTCAATCCTGTTTTGAGATTTGATTTGTTCAAGTATTTCTGCGCTTGATTAGCAAAGTTAATAGCAGTAAGGCGGTTTTAGGGGAATCACTGTGTTTATTATATGTATCGTAGCCAGTGCTAAGGGACTGTCTTAAGCTGAATATAATAACAAGAATAGTTATAGTACACTCACCTATTTGATACATACCTTTAACTGGGTTTTTTTGGGGGTGTAGAGGAGTAGAATCGCAGCACAAATTTTTTATTTAGCCCACAACATACAACTTAACATCGTTTGATAGATTCGTTGTTATACTTGCCTCTAACTTTATTTTAGAACTCTTGAACTAAAAGTATAACATGTCCAAGCCCGAATAATGATAGTTTTAATGCCTTTTGTTGCATACTCTTAAGGTTTGCATATCAAGGTTCTAATCCTTAATGTTGCTGAGGTTTCCTATTGAAATTGGAGACCACCTGATGAAATTTTGCAAACAATAAACTTTTGAAGAGTTGAGTACTTTTAGTGCCGTTGTCCAACCTAACCATATTGGTTTTTGAATTAATCAATTCATTACTGGTTTCGTATTTTTTCATTTAAGATGAATCATTAGTGAAGTCGTCAGTTACTTTCAGAGACATTGGTGGCTGTGAAGGATGCCTTCAGGTTTGAACATTGCTTTCTTTATTGTGCACTGACAGGGCGAGTTGTTATGATTTACTAAAATGCAACCTTGGGATTTATTAAGAAGACAAACGGAAGTCCGAATAAGATTTTAAAGATTTTAGAACTAGATGGTCTTATAAATATAATGGGAATGAGAATAGCTGGTATGTTATATGCGAAACA
Source organism: Morbakka virulenta (assembly GCA_003991215.1). Classification (NCBI taxonomy): domain Eukaryota; kingdom Metazoa; phylum Cnidaria; class Cubozoa; order Carybdeida; family Carukiidae; genus Morbakka; species Morbakka virulenta. The sequence continues at coordinate 546,954 of RDPX01000118.1, read as the reverse complement.
AGATGGTTGTCAAGTGACAACTGAATCAGATAAAATATTCAACTGAAGAGATGTAGCTCCTTAGAGGTTTTTAAATCTTATTGGAGAAAGGGATCTTTTCCTTTTAAGTACAATACGTTTTTTGAAAAGAAATACGGGCCAATTAGCACTTTTACCATTAACATAAGTGTTATTGATTTTAGTATGAAAATTTTTGCACTATATATTTTCTTTGATTGAGAATAACGTGGAAGACATTAAACTATTCATTTATTTCAAAGGACTACAGCTGTGCAAATGATCGTTTAATGAATTGTGTTGACTTAAAGCATGTTCTTTACAACTTTCAAATAAAGTTCTTTCAGTTTTACCTCTAAAATTAGACCCACATCCAGGAATATTAAAACTACAGACTACATTATTATGATTCAATAAGCTTTTGTATTGCAGTGAAATTCCAGCTTTTTCATGTTGCAGATTGGCTTGAAGATTACTGTTTAAATTTTCCATAGATTCTTTTTTATTTTTTTAACCATGGAAGGAAGTAACTGTGTTCCTCTTTCTCCCAGTTGTTTTTTTCACCCAGATAATGAATGGCAGGAAACCCATTCCAAGATGCAAAATCTTTAACCGTTTTCATTTCATTAATTGTTTTTTAAGATGAACAAATTTGGCTAGCTTAGATGACAAAACTCCATATCCAGGAGATTCGATAAGACCATGGAATGAAACCGTCAATGTTGACATACAAACCAGCGTTGCTAGGTTTCCTGTGAATAGTTTGACCACCAGAACGCATGATTATGTCAAGACACATAGGTTTTTCATCGTTCAACAAATCAACAGTTAGCTTAAAGTTACAGTCAGAATTGTTCAATGCCTTGTAAATCGGGTCAACCTCTGCTGGTCTAACGATGAATAGCGTATCATGAATAAAACAACCATAGAAATTTGTACCATGATTACTAACTAGTGGTCTAATAACGATTTCTTCAAATTCAGTTGCGATTAAGTAAGCCATGACAGAACCAAGAGAAAAGCCCAAATCCACGTTGACACGTTAGTCATAGAATAAGCCATTGTAACCAAACACAGTTTTTAAGTAAGTATCCACTATAATCTTTTTGAAAGTTCATTTGAGGTACGCTCGTTAAAAGTGACTCGACATCAAAAGGAACACATAGAACATTTTTAAACACATGTGTTGGAATTTGTTGAAGTATTTAAGTAAAAGATTATTTTTCACCAAAGTTCAGACCTTTTATCGACATCACAGCTGCTTCTTATTCTCGTTTTGTTGAAAATTTGGCTGACCTTCTGAAACCGTTGACACTAAGAATGCAGTTGGAGGGACACTTTGGGCGCTGGTACAAATATTCACTGTACCTAATAATTTCACTATTCATGTATAAAAGCACCTTATCTTGGTGAAACAGGAACACATTTACTTCCTTCAACGGAAATTAAAAAAATAAAAAAGAATCTGCGGAACAATAAAATAGTTACTTTAAAGCCTATCTATAACGTGAAAAAACTTTGCTTTTTCTGCAACACAAAAGATCCGACTCCGGCATTCTTCAGTAGGAAGTCAGTAATGTCCGGACAAGTAAAACCCCATGGGCATCATTTTTGACTGGTTTTTTTAAATGTTAAGCACGTTTTAAGGTCTGGCACACTGTTTACCTATCGAGACAGAAACAATACAGAATAAGGTGGTGCTTGCATGTTTGTGGTTTATTGATTTGGTTCTCCTATTTCATAATTTTAAGTAGGTTTAAATCAGAGGCTCAATATTTATTGAGTAAATTGGTTAGCAGAGGGTTTTTAATCAGGAAACAATTTAAGTCACCATAGAATCAATCGTATTGAACTGTTTTTTCCCCACAAATGTAATCCCATAGCCCATTGGAATTCCAATGTGAACGAGTCCTTGACTTAATTAGCATTATAATACCACTTTGAGTTGTACAATTCGCCGCATTAATGGATCAAAGCTAACTTTTTTTAATGGTTAAGAAGCATACAAGGCATATTGCTAGTAAGTGTGTGGAACTTTGAAAAAATGTCAGAGGGAAAGAAACAAAGACGAAAAAAAGAAGAAGGTTAAGCCAAGAGATAAGAATTAATCTTAGACTTGAAAACATTCAAGTCATATGATGTAGGAAAGCACTTAGGCCGCAGAGGGTTCCCGAATCTTGCACTCCGAGGAAAAAATTATCATTATTTAAGGCAACAGAGAGGGAGTTAATGGTTTCAGAAGAGATAACGGTTGTCTTACCCTTTTATTGTTTTGGGATAATTTATGTGGAGCATCACGAACAGATGAACATAATTAGTATAATAGAATATAATAGAAACGATAACATTCGACAGGGTTTGCCGAATGACATAGCTTTAGAAGAGTTTTCAAGTAAGAAAAAAGATGTGCTCAGGGGTTATACTTCTGCTAATGAAAATAAAAAAATCAGCTTGTAGTTATTCTGAAATATGTAAGAGAATTTTTTATAAGACAATTTTTCCCATGTTGTTTTCTTATTTATGATTGCTTGCAATGTTGATCGGACGTTACCTTTCGTATTAACAGGAGATTTCCAAACTCATCCTTCACATGAAACATCCCGAAGTATTTCATCAACTAGGTGTTCACCCACCACGGGGATTTCTATTACATGGCCCGCCAGGCTGTGGGAAAACATTACTGGCTAATGCTATTGCAGGAGTAGGTTAATTTTACTTATTCGGTTTTTAATTTATCCAAAGTGTTTAAATTGTTTTCTTATTCTTATAGTATTGTAGTAGTAGTAGTAGTAGTAGTAGTGATAGTAGTAGTAGTAGTACTACTACTACTACTACTACTTCTACTACTACTATTACTACTACTACTACTACTACTACTACTTCTACTACCTACTACTACTACTACCTACTCTTGCTCCTACTACTTCTACTACTACTACTACGTCTACTACCTACTACTACCTACTACTACTACTACTACTACTACTACTACTACTACTACTACTACTACTACTACTACTACTACTACCTACTACTANTACTACTACTACTGTTGCTGGTACAGGAAACATTTTTGTTTAATAACATTTTTGTATAATAAAAATGGATAGCTACATGCAAATTATCAGCTAAATTTACATTGCCTTGCATCACACGTTACAAAGACATGCTGATGCAATAGGTTATGATAACGAGCATGATAAAAAACCTGCAGACAACCATCAATGCAGTTAATGAACTCTGTGATAAATATCCATGCTTTCGAAAATTTGCCGAGTAAACAGTTAACAGTCACCAGTCTAGACGTGCCTGGTAACCTTTTTTAAGAAGGGACAATAGAGAACAATCAAGGTGGCAGGAACCACTGGCAGAGGAAGACCAAAGAAAACATGGGAGGCAGTGATAAGGATGGATCTGAAACAAAAAGGTGTCAGCAGAGACCTAGTGAAGGATAGGATAACTTGGAAGTCAATTTCAAGAAATCGTCCAACACATGCTAGCATGTAAACCGGACGTTAAACCGAATATGATGATGGACTAAGGGAAATTGAGTGTATGTATATTGTTTCAGTAATCATGTGCAGTCATGTACGACCTATATATGAAAGTTGCGATCTTGAGACTCGTTATTTACCTTTAAAGAAGTACAAGATTATCTGTAGCATAAATGGAGAAATAAAAATTTGTAGCCCGTTTGGAAAGAACACGATGACAGTAATTGCTTGGATACATGTGACAGATATCGTATTCCTGATTGTGCATTAAATGGGGACCACAAAAGACGTGGGTGGTTGCCTTATGGATTTCTTTAACAGTTTAAAGAAAACATAGAATAGTACTCTGAACTTCAATATTGACCACCAACAATGAAGATGTCATCTTCACACAGTCAAGTGCAGTTTTCAGTAGGTGCGAAGGGATTGGTGGTGACAATAGTAATTTAATACCACTGGGTGGTACATTTAATAATTTTTAATGTAAATTTTCTACTCTTTGCCGATCCAGCCTTAGAAGCATTAACACGGTAGACCATTCCCTTCTTTTCCTGTAGGAGCTAGGGTTACCCTTCTATAAGGTGGCTGCTACAGAAATGGTATCAGGAGTGTCTGGAGAATCCGAGGAGAAAATTCGAAATCTGTTTAATGAAGCAAAGGTAACAAAATTAAGGTTTTATTCAATTCCTTTTTCCTGATTTAAATATTCTATGCCTAGGCATATAGTTTATGACAATCCCAGCCAGATGATAATGTTAGCAACATCGAAAAATTACCGCTTAGCGTTGCCTCGCGACGAAATGGAGTTCTATGAAAAACCTTCCAGAAAAATAGCCGTGAAACTTCATTTTTCAAGCTAATTGTTGTCAGAGCACGAAACAGGTTTATAGAGATTCAGTGTACCCATCCATAAGTGGACGTATGCATAACTTAGTCCTTGGTTTAGACACTGGTGTGGAGGACTACTTCTTTGTTTCTTGGAACAATTAGTGTGTCGGACTAGGGTACATTTTCGCACCAATTTAGGGTTTTATATCAATCAACCGAGGTCTTGGAACAGAGGACATAAGACTGATTTGAGCTTTCCTGTTATAGAGACTAACTAAGGTCTGGTTATTGTATACGTTCACTTAAATTAAGCAGGTACAAAACAAATGTTGCCGAGGTGGAGTATGGCTTGATGGAGGGGAAAAATTCAGACTTTTGTTTGTGGAGTTTTACTGCAGTCTATTGGCTGGGTTTTTTATATGATATTCTGGTTTTGTGAACTGAACAAGAAGGAGCAATGTTAGGGGCGCACCTCAAAAAAATTATTTTTGATTGTTTTGAAGTAATTAAAATAAAAGGTTTAGTGCTTTCTTGTGCCACTTATTTTTGTTTTTTGGGGGCTGTATCAACGTCATTTTCCCCAGTAACTGGGGTTTAGACGGTGCTCTTCAGAGGGACTTTGTTTTGGCTTTCTTGTGCCACATTGAATAGGATACCGAGTTTGTAGATAATGTAAAAAAATCATATAGCTGATAAATAATGCAATAACATGAATGCAGTTTGTTTACACGGATTGTTAGAAAGCGGATTTTATTGTTTCCATCTCATTCCTTGTTATGTGTCTGTATGAAGAAAGAGAAACAAAAAGTAGTGGAATTATTTAGCGGTTAGGTACTATTGTAATCTGGAATTCATCACTTTTCGTGTTTGGAAACAAGATTTTTCAAGCTTTCGCTTGTGTCTTTCTTTTTCTATAGTATCTTTTTTTCTTTTTGTATTCATTTATTAATTTATTTATTTATTGAAACAGGTTTTTGACATTCATCAACAGTAGTTTTTTCCCCGTTTTTTTAAAACTTACTTTTAAAATATATTTGTTACACGCATTCTTTTTCATGAATCTTCCTGGTGTCAAACCTTTGTTTCCAATGATTGCAACTTAAGAGCGATTCACTGAATCAAAACTTGTTATCAAAAAATGGTATCATGATGAGTCATATCTTCACAGGAAAGTGGATTTCTAACATGTCATACGAGTATCAGTTTTGCGAAAAAAAGCCGTTTAGTGGCATTAGAAGTTAGTAAAAGTAGGCTTTTAATTTAGGACCAATTGTGTGCACCTCTAAATTTTTTCACTGTTTTTTTTATTGCGGTTGTACTTTGACCACCTTTAAAAGTAAAGCTTATCACTAGACACAAGGTGAGTAGTGTTAAAGTTATGATAATCTTTAAATTGTCAAAGTATGTAAGGATCATTAAACTGTCTGTTCCAGTGGTTTAAATTCAGACTTTTCGGAAATTTATAACTGCCTTTTATTATTTTTTAATACTTTTTATATCACGTAATGTACATCGCAATTACCAAGTAATGCTACCTTTACTACTCCTACTCCACCCACTACTACTACTACTACTACTACTACTACTACTACTACTACTGCTGCTGCTGCTGCTTTTACCATCACTACCACTACTACTACTACCACCACAACTGCTACTACTACTACTACTACTACCACCACAACTGCTACTACTACTACTACTACTACTACTACTACTACTGCTACTACTACTACTACTACTACTAC